>CABFVX010003712.1:0-40483 GCA_902151425.1 Timema shepardi | reverse complement strand
ATTATACATGTATATATATTCACACTTTAAACATTAATATTTACACATACAACATTTATATAAAAACTAGTCAAAGGTATTTGGTGCAGGATTAACATACCTAGAGATTACGCCTCTGGGACTAAGACAGCTTCATCCCACTATATTTGTGTAATAAAGTTTTGTACAGATCTGTCATGTGGGATCATACATTCAGGGTCTTACCATTTATATTCCATTCACGATAGCTTTTTACCTGGATGACAGTTCGAAAATCATATGTTTAGGTTTTGGGTTGCCAACACTTGTAAAAGATCACAGTTTTGTTATAAATGTAAAGATCTTTAATCACCTGCTATATATTACATTTAAAATAACGTAAACTTAAGTTTTCTCATGCTATTTCGTTTTTTTAAATAATTTCTTTTTGTCTAGCTCGAAACAATATTTTAAACATAATTAAAAGTACTTATTTTTCGTTTTGGAACGTTACTGATTTTGTGTAATATAGCGCATACATCAATACAGGCATCGTATTTACTTGGAAAAGAGAAAATTGTTGTCATTTTCTTACATACAATACACGATTTTATGATTATTTTATCGTATTTTGAAATATTTAACTGAATAAAGTATTTTCATCAACTGCATGTCCGCATCATTGTAAAAAACTTGTTTACCGTTATGTTCAATCACATGGTTTAGATTCGTCAGTCACCATTTTGAGGCTATGTTCGTTAGAAGTTTGTGTGAAAGTGGTGTGAATATTTTTTTAAAGTGGAATAAAACTATAAATAAACTTTGTGTCCGACCTAAAATAAATATATAAATAATATTGGCCTAAATTACAATGGTTAACTATCACATTAATATATTACCATCTGTTTTCATGACAGTCATCCAAAGTGATAGATGTCAGCTGTTGGCGTAGTGATATATTAGGGATTACTTCTAGTAACATTTCGAGCTGTCATCCAGGTAAACCTATCTCGTGAATGACTTAGTTATTTACTATGTTCTGTATCTTATTTGCGGGTATGTGGCTGTGAGTTATTATTAAATTTAAATCAATCTTGTGATAAGGTTATTTATTTAATGGCATTACTGCACTAAACAAAGTGATTAACCTACCCGTTATCGCACATTATTTTAATTAAAACAGTTAATATGATATGTCCGAGGCAGATTAAGCATGCTACCTTCATTAGATCTCAGTCGAGAGTGGGGGTTGCTTTCTGCTCACTAAGATGTACATTAGAGAAACCTCCACTACACATGCCATGCATCATTCCATTGTCCCTCCCTTGTTCTATTTCCAGGAAGACTTCGGCCTGTCTGGGCAAGAGACGGACTCTACAGCTAAAAGACTATTAAAATATTCTTAAATTTTGAACATAATAGTGAATTGCTTTTATTGTGTAAACTTAAGCAGGACGATAAAATAAATGTGTTGAGTTAAATACATTTCTATTGTTGAAAAACCAATCATTAACATACTGTGGGAGTTTGTGACGATTAATGTTAAATTACTTGAATCAATAGTTGAATATTTATGTGCTTAATGTGGTTATATTTGTTAATTGACAGTGGGCTCTGTAATTTGTTAATATAAAGCTCTTGTCAGAACATTACTTTATAAGATACAATGTTTGAGATTTGAAGTAATTTGTGGTTTTTGATTAAAATATTAAATCTATATGCAGGAAATTCTTGATTTATATGTCTTGTGCAAAAAAAAAAAAAATTTAGCAAAGACTTTAATTTAATTTTACTCCTTGCTAACCTTATGTGTCTGCTAGATATAATTTGTTTATTTATATGTTATTCTATGTCTTTTCAGTTCTGGCAACCGGGTCTTCAACCAGGAACATCTCAAGAGTAAGTTATATTTGTAAATAATTGTATTATTTATTATACCAGTGGCGGTTGGTGAACTCGGGAGCTGGGCAAGAGGCCTTGACATTTTTTTGGCATTGATTTCTTGGGAGCATAAATTAATTCAAATTAAACTATAAACCATGAACTAATTTTAGGATTACCATTTTGAGAGTAGAGCAATAAAACAATTTGACAAAAATAAATTAACTTAAATCTATGGATTAAGACTTACTATAAAATTACTGAAAGTAAGTTGCAGAAGATCAGGTGTTGGTCTGCCAGTTTTAACAATCTCACTTTTAAAAGCAAAGTCTTGAAAAATGAAAAAGATTTCACTAACAATTTACTAATTAAACACGCCTCATAACCCACACATAAATTTATATTAAATTTAAATAAATAATATGATAGATAAAATAAAATATAAAAACTAACACTTTAATAAAACAAATTATTACACGTACAAAACCCGCCAGTAAACACAACTAACGTATAACTGACACTGCGCATGCTCCAGCATTGGCAATGGGCACCAGGTGGATATTTACAGTTATTATTTCACTCCACGATAGCAAGAGGCAGTTTAGACTGCTTTTATTCGCCCTCTACTGGTAAAATAGGGGACTTATAAGACGAGCATGCGCCATTTGCCATTTGAAGGCCATAGAGGCACGGTTGAGAATGCTTTTAGTAAGCTATTCCGTTAACAGGGGCATTGTGGAGAGGACAGCCCCTCATACACACTTGAAAAATAAAAACTTAAACAAAGATGCTACCCAAATAATTATATTATGTTTGGGATTTTAATATTTTTTTTTTAAATTATTTTAATATATTTGAAATAATGAGAATTATTTCATTTAAAGTAAGCAAGCAGTGCTTTCAATGCTTAATGAACCGACCACCACTGTATTATACTAATATTTATTACAATTTAATTCCAAAACAAACCACCTCGGTTTGGGGTAAAGTGCTCGCCTACAAACCGATGTTTGTATATTAAAACCAGGCTGACGTCGATGGATTTTTACCACTAGCCAACTTAGGGGATGTGTGTACAGCTCGGGTTGGAATCACATCAGGTCCAACTCTCCGGTTGTAGGCTCACTACTATTTATATAATTTAAAACAACCTTTTATTTAATTGAATGGATTTTTTTTACTGATTTAACATAATAGCTTTATTTAAATTTTTTGTTTTTGCCTTTTTTTTATTGCTTCACTTATATTTTTATTTGTTTTGTCTCCTGGATTATAAAAAAAGCCTGTTTGTATGTGTCTAACAACGTACATACAAACATGTTTAAAAGAAGCTTGTATCTGATCAGCTGGTTGCTGTTTCATGTCACAGTGTGAAACCCTTCTCTCAGCCCCCATATTCTGGCAAGCCTGCAACGGCTGTGTCATCGAGTGACATGAGTCTCCAAGCTCCGCCCCCACCGCCCTGGGAGGGTAGAGCCATAGCCACTCACAAACTACGACTAGTGGAGTTTTCTGCCTTCATGGAGCAGCAACGAGATGCTGACACCGTGAGTTACAATGTCACTCCACCCCATTATGATGATGATGATATTGTCAGTAAGACATAGCTCCTTAGTCAATGTCATGGTCTAGGCGTGCTTCGGACTGTCATACTACCGGCAATCATGGTTACCATGTATTTGAGAGAGAGAAAAGAGGAATTAAATCAGCATAGAAAATGACATATTGGATTAAAAAAAACACATTATTTATGCCCAAGAAAGAGTATTTTTTACTTGTTACAATATTCTTCAAAAATTCAAGAATACCATTGTTTTAATTATAAAATCATTCACATGACATCTTCTTAAAATTATATTCCACTGTTAAAATTTACTTCATAGATTCAGCAGATAACTTCTTTATACATTTTTCACCGACCACTCAGAAGACACAAATACTTTTTTGGAAGTCATCTCTAAATTTGAATTTTTGCTTAGGTATTTTTAGAAAATAGTCAGGTCTAACTACAAATGACAACATAACTTTTAAGTTAATCAAAAAATGGTACCAATTTAATCTTAAATATTATTGTTTCACTGATCTGCTATTCTACTTTCTCGCAACTCTTAAGAGAAAGAATATTGTGAATGTCACAAAAATGTAATTCAAGATGTTGATTGTTGTCAAAGTTTTATTACCCTCTGAACCAAAAAAAAATGTTTTTTGCAGTGCCCTCTGTCTGTTACTGGGACTAGAGCAGAAATTGTTTTACCGAACAGGCTAAAAATTGTTGTCTAGGGTTTTCATAAGATTTTCTGGATTTTTGGAAACTATCCATCTAAGGATAGCTTAATGAAAATTTCAAATTTTGATCATATCTTCACTGCTCTTTGAGATATAAAATATCATTGCAAGGTTGTACTACTCTAAAAAATAAAATAATATAAAAATCTTTCATTTGAAATAATGTTTTATAAAATTAATATTTTATGAGTAATAGTCAAATATTTATTTTTTAAATTGAGTTTTGGAAAATAGGGAGTTGAAAATTCACCTAACTAATATCTTTTTGTAACAGTATATATTTTTTTGTATATGCTCTTTAATGAAATGTGATATTCTTTTTTTATCCCATTATGTTTATATTTAACAATGTAGATCATTTTGTTTCACACATCTTCACAAGTTATAAGTGTAGTTTAGATAAAGCGGCAAGAAAGTTTGCGTTGCACCATACCAAGTGAGAAAGTCTCTGTGATGCACCATACCATTTATTTTCTTCTTGGCAACATAGTTGGTCAAAATGCGGATAATTTTGCGTTATTAAAAAAGCTCTCCGGACACACATTTTATGTCTCAAAAATAGGACATGCTTAGGCAAAAGAGGACGAATGGTAACCCTATTGATGATGGTGATTTCCACGCCTTTCTGTGTCTAAAGTCTAGAGCAGGCTTGTCAAACTAGTTTGATCCCAAGTACCACAGCGAAAATACCTAAGGGCAATATGTCACCATCTAGATAGAAAAATTAAAATTCTTATTAATACAAAAAAGAAAGTTAATGTTATATACACAATTTTAAGGCTGATTAAAGATAAGGTTGGGGCAGAGAGTGGGAAACCACTTAGGAAAAATGCCCTCAATACACCTGACCGGGATCAAACCACGGTCTTCCCGTCATCGGCTATAAAGTCTATTGTAAGAGTAGCTAGCACCTTAAACCATGCGGCATCTAAGTGCATCACTTTCACAATTAATTATTCGTGTTTTTCCATAAGCCGTAATGTCTCGGGGTGTTTATTCCTTTTCATAAGAGAAAAAAAAATGAACCTACTTAGTGCTTAAACACACAACATATTGTACAAATTTAACAGTTTTTTTTTAATCAATATATAGTGCGTAAGAAGTAAAAATTGAATTTACCAATACCATTCTTACTTGTTAGATTTCCTCTGATAATGGCCAATTTACAAATGTCATTTTGAGTTGTATATTTCTATAACGTTTATAAAAATAAAATTAGGCCATATAGTATGTTGGTTTATCATAAGATTCGTGGGCAGCACAAAATTATGGGTAGAGTCATGTGGAGCCCCAGGCTGTCGGTTTGACTTGACTGCTCTAATGTATCAAGCTGGCAGTCGACTAGTTGACTAGTGATGCCACTTGTTTGTCGAGTGTTTATAAAAAATGTTTGTACTAAATATTTACATTAATGTTGGTGGTCACATAGGCTAATGCTTACATCTCTTGTTGGATTGGATATTGGGTGTCAAATCTCATTTGAGTGAGCCTGATATTTTATGGTAAATGGTGTTACATTCTACCCTAGCACAAATGTAGGTACATTTCCTCTAAAATTCTATCTTCTTCATCCTTATCCATTAATATTATTTATGAATGCGTGTAACCCAATTAGGTACTAAGACGCTGTGGAATATATATATATCAATCGGTGTGGGTTTTGTTCAAATCCCTGTTTCAGTACCACAAACACCTTTTTGTCCATATTGGAGGATCGGCAACCTATGCGGATCCTTTGCTAGAGGCTGTGGATGTTCGGCAGATTTACGACAAGTTCCCAGAGAAGAAAGGAGGCCTTAAAGAACTTTACGACAAGGGTCCTCAGAATGCTTTTTTCTTGGTCAAATTCTGGGCAGATCTCAACACCAATATTCAGGATGAGGCAGGGGCTTTCTACGGGGTCACAAGCCAGTAAGTCTTTCTATATCCACGGATAGTACTGCACTTGAAGCCAAATTTTAGATGTTAGGTCTCCTCTATTATTAAATTAATTTTAACTGTTGGATTTATTTGGGTATAGCCTTAATGGGCATTATTAATAAACGATTAAAAATTGGCAAGCATTACCAAAATGGCTTAAATAATGTACAGATAATTACATTGCTGAAAATATTCTTGAATATAAATTTTATAATTACTTGTTTTTAAATGTATAAAAATGTGTGTCTAGGTATGAAAGTAACGAAAACATGACCATCACATGTTCAACGAAGGTGTGCTCATTCGGCAAGCAGGTGGTGGAGAAGGTGGAGACAGAGTATGCAAGGTTTGAGAATGGTCGATTTGTGTACCGCATCCACCGCTCCCCCATGTGCGAGTACATGATCAACTTCATTCACAAGCTGAAACACTTGCCAGAAAAATATATGATGAACAGCGTGCTTGAGAACTTCACAATATTGCAGGTACTTGTATACATTGGCATGGATTGTTAAAGGAAACAATTTTGACTTCACATCCATGACTGTTTCCAGCCTGTGGCCGGGTCAGTTTAGTAAAATGCTTACATCTTCCTCTATCCTTCTACCACCCTTCCTCCTTAAATTTCTTCCATTCTTCTTCTCTCACTTGAACACTTTCTGTTATTCGCTCCACCCCTTTCTTTCTTGGCCTCCCTTGCGGTCTTTTTCCTTCCTAATTACACCCATACCATCTCAGTCTTGCTTCCTCTACTATCTCATGTACTCTCTGTACCCCCACTCTTCCCTGGATATTTTAATTCCTAATCTTGTTTCTCCTCGTGACAGTTAACACGCTCCTCACAAACTTCATTCCCATGACCTCCACTTTCCTAGTGTCTCTCACATTCATTGTCCATGTTTCTGCTGCATATGTGACAATGGGTACAAAGTATGCCCTTTAAAACACCTCCTTACACTCCAACGGTACTTCTCTTCAACATAGCAGGTATCCTACCCATCTATAGAACAACTCTCCCTGCTGTCCTCTTCTCATTGGATCCTCTTTACTTACACCTTTCGCTTCAATCAGACTTCCAAGATATTTTACCTTTTGCAGTTATCTCAGCTCTACTCCATCCAACATTATAGCTTTACTAGGCCTTTATTCTCTTTCTTCCTTATCATTATCATCACTTCACACTTAACCATGCTAAATTTTATTCCACATTCTTTCACTTCCTCATTCCATTCTTGTAACTCTTCATATACTTCCTCTTACTTCTCCTCCCATACCCCATTAAGTCATCAGAAAACATCATGGCTTTCATTCTTTCCTCCTGAGTTTTCCTGCCACTTTGTTCATGACCATTTCTACTACCATTACAAATGGTGGTGAGGGGGCACTGCTTCACTCTATTTTTTGTATTTAGAACCACTTCATTTTTCTTTTCACTCATTTCTACTCCACTTTCCACTTTGGCATCCTTCCCTCTCCAAACTTTATTTTATCCACGCTATCATATACCGTATTGTCCCGAAAATAAGCTGCATTTTTTTCCAAGAAACAGCTCTCATAAAACTCTTAATGCGGCCTATAATCACACTTTTAGATAATACACATTCAATGTTGTACCTATAGGATATGCATGTTGTTAAATCGATATATCTCACCACCACTATTTAAAAATATATGAACCTTGATAGTTGACAAAATTATTTAAAAATAGATGAACCATGACAGTTGGCAAAGTTATTTAAAAATGGATGAACCATGACAGTTGGAAAAGTTATTTAAAAGTAGATGAACTATGACAGTTGGCAAAGTTATTTAAAAATATATGAAGAATTACTATCTTATTTGTGTGTACAATATTTGAGCCATAATGGCTGCAAAATAAAATTATTTTTTTCAGCGCATTCTATCGGCAATATACACTTTTGGTAAAGTAAGCTTAAATATTTCTAGTGAGATTTTGTTTCAGTATGTTGGTCATCATTTATTTTAATGTGAGAATGATAATTTAGTGCATGTATTAAATTCGGAACATTTATTCTACTGTGAGAACAATTTAGTGCATGTATTAAATTTAGAAGTGCAACATGACAGATCATGTTGAGAAAAGAGTGGGTTTCTGCAGTGAATAAAGTGCGAACAACTTACCTTTTTTTCCAAGCAATTTAATTTTTAGTATGAAGAACTTACTTTTTTTCTTTCCAAGTGACGTCATTTTAAGTGTAAATATTGTGAGTTTTTTCTATAAAAGTGATTTTATTTAAGTAACCTAATTTTAAGTGTAAGCACCCACCATTAAAAAATTTCTATTTTCAAATGATTTAATACACTGATCATATTTAATTGGGAACATTGTTTTTTTCTCTAAAAGTTGTCAAAAATTTCGGGGGCGGTCTATTTTCGGGCCAATACGGTACCTTCCCACATTCATACCTTATTTCTATCAGCTGTCATATAGCAAAGATCAAGTCTGTTGTAAAACTCTTTTTCAGAAATCAATGTTGTTTCTCCATCAACTTCCTTTAATTCTCTTTCTTATTCTCTTTTCCAGTATTTTCATCATATATTTTTGTACAGTGGCATGTCAACGTTATCCCTATAATTTGTACACTTCTTTTTGTTATGAAAATAAGTATTATAACGCCCTTCATCCAGTCTTCTGGTACTTTAGTCTCTTTCCATAGCACTCTTAGCACCCAATATAACCATTCTATTCCTCCTTTTCTTACAGCTCTTAGCATTTCCACAGCCAATTCGTTCACGCCCATTGCTTTTCTATATTTCCTCTTCTTCAGCTATGTCTTTCTACTCCTGATTCACTCTCATTCCTTTCCTATTCTGGGTTAAACATCTTCTCAAAGTATCTCATAAATAATTATTTTTCTTCTTCTTGTGTCTTAATTGTTCTTTCCTTCTTTCTTCAACAGTCTAAATTATTGACTTTTCTCTCTCCTCTCTTTTACCTGGCTATCTAACTCCTTGCTTCCCCTTAAAACCAGCTTTTTGCCATTTTAATTCTATTTCTCACACAAACTCCAACAATATTCTACATTCTTTCTTCTCCGTCCTTCATTCCATAACACGTCCTCCAACCCCCTCTTTCTTTTCCTAGTTTTGTGTTAAGATCTCCCATTATTAATTGTCATACATGCTATCATATTTACTTAAATAAATATGATAGAATTGTAGAACACGACACACAAATAAGAGTAAAAACCCTTAACACATATTTACAAGTATTTATATATTTTTTATTAGTGCTGTGCGGGAATGACATTTTGACTTGGGGAAATTTTTGGGCGGTTAATATCGATTTCTCACAGGAATGGGAAACAGGAAACTTCACGGTAGCTCCTCCACTTTTAGAAATGCATGTATTTGCGATTGCATTTGTTTGTAATCTCATAAATAGTATATTTATTTTGGTAAGGCCAACTTTACAATTTCTTCCTCCCACTTTTTGAAAATTGAAATTTTTATGGCTGTGATCGTTTGTTTCAGATTATTAAATATGTATTTTTTTTACGTTTTGATACGTCCCCAAAATTAACTACATTTGACATCCATGTATTCGCCCTTCTCCCCCTTTAAAAACTTTTTTAATGATTACAATACTTTTGTCTTCGTTCCAGATTATTCCACCAAAAAAAATGGTTCTTCCGTTTTGATACGCTCACAAATTATATGTTTACCTTAGACCTCCATGAAGCTGCCTCACCATTCATTATGTCTAAAAACATTAAAAAAATAAATTTTATGATTACAATGATTTGTTCCGGATTGTTTCTGTAAAAATAGTTTGATATGTTTTTATATGCCCATAAATTGTATGTTTACATTGCACGTCCATGAAGTTGTACCCCGTCCCCCATCTTGATTGCACATTTGTTCTTCATTTGTTCCTATAAAAAAAACACGCACATTTCGTTTTGGCAGGACAACACAAGATTTATTTACACTAGGACTGTGGATTGATTGATTCCTTTATGGCAACCATATTCTCCACATGAACACATACAACTTTTAAAAATAGATATTTTATCTTTGAAATATATAATTCGTTCTTAGTTAATTTTAGATTTCTTTTTGCGAAGATTTCCATCTATTCATTTTGTAAAGCCTCGATAATTTTTCTAGTAGTAGCTCTCTCACATTCTTTAAAAACTTGAACATTATTTGTAGCTCTCTCACATTCTTTAAAAACTTGAACATTACTTGTTTAAAGTTTGTTGTTAGTTTGTTTATTATGTTCCTTAACATGTTGATAGTTTTAAAATTAATATATTTTTTCACTATCCCAAGCTCCATTACCTCACCACAACTAGATAAAATATAACAAAATTTGTATTTTTGATTTTATAACTTTATTAGATTGTTGCAGATTACTGTGCACTATATTTTAGTTTGTTAGTTCTTATATCTCTTACAGACACTAATTAAACTAGTGTCACTAGTGAGTATGGCTTTTTGTGTGTCCGGCCTGTATGGTCACAAGTAAAGAATGTCCCACCCTCTGTGTCAAAGTATGTACAAAATAGCGATAAAAAGGCGAAGCAAGTCAGAAATACAAATCTAGCGAGATCTTGGTCTACAACTTATTGCATGCCATAAAACTCATAGTAAACAAAAGTGTTTTTTTAGGCCTCACTTCCTCCTAAGTTCCAAAATATTGGTTTCATCTAATTGGGCTGTTTAGAAATTACCGAACCTCCTTTTGTTTGCTACTATTACTGTTATGATGTAGTAAATAGTACCTTTGACCACAAAGAGACATGATTGAAAGGAAATATCAGTTATTCCAGCTTTGACATATATGAAGAAGACTAAGAAACTCCTTGACAATATATATATCTTTTTTTCAAATCAAAGTTTACTAACCAGACCCAGTATAAATTTCCAAAAAAAGGGATTAAAAATATCTATAGATTAGCCTGAAATTCTAAAAAAAATTTACATATTTGCCAAAAAACCAAACTAAGACTATAAACAAAAAATCAAAATTAATGCACATGACTAAATCAAACACATGCCTTTACAAATGGAAACTAAAAATAGCTATGCAATAAAGTTTTTTAACAGCTAAACTCTTGCATTCTGGTAAATGTAATATTGATTTACAAAAAATTCCCACCCCAACGCAACTTTTCACTGTTTAATCTCGGCGTCTAATCGGTTATGTATATTTTACAAACATGACAAACAAATAGGATACATAGTTAATTTTCAACACTATCTTATCATTCCTACAACTATTTGACTAAAAAGAATAAGTTTGAGTATCTATGCATTATAAAATATCGATATGCTTTAAAAATATACTAATTTAACCTAAATTCCTCTATATTATTCAAACCGAAATGGGCTACCATGACATTGGCCCCTCTATCCCCAATGTAAAAATACTAGGGGTGTGCGAAGCCAGTTTTTTCAGTTCGAAGCCGAAGCGAATATTCAAGAATATTCTCGAAGTCGAATCGAAGTTCGAATAAAATTTAAACAACTAATAATAGCTCTTAAAACAAATTATTTTTCTAAAAAAAACTGGATGTTTTTAGCCTTAATATATTTATATTTAGTTCAAATGCTATTAAATTGATATATTTTATCTAACTTTAATAAAACCTTACAATTTAGCCTAATTATGTAATAATACACAATAAGACATTAACCTTTTTAGAAAAAAATATGTAGGCCTACTAAAAAGACATTTACTTGGGCACGTAAATAGACAATTATATTTTATAAAAAATATAGATATATACTATATTAGGCTAAGTTATATGCTAAGAAAATATTTACACAGTCCTGTGACATTGTGCAATAATATTATCCTACATTTGATTTGCAATTAAACTTTAAAAAATATTCACTTCAGGGCAGATTATGTTATAACTTATTTTAAAAAACGAATATTAAGAATTAAGAAAAATTATATCAACATCAAACAGTTTTTATAAGTTAAAATAAAAACAAACATTGTAAGAAATTATCCACACAGGCAGTTAGAAGTGTTACTTTCTCTTCAAGTTATTTTGAAAGATGTTAATTCCTCAAAATGAATAGGAGTCAACGGTTCTCGTCTGGCTGGTACAATGTTTCCTGAACTAGAAAATACCCTTTCACTGCACACACTTGTAGCAGGGCTACCTTGGAGACATTAGGGTATTTTCAAGAACCCTCTTCCCTCCACCAGATATAGGCACCCGTGGTTCATTTAGGTAATCCTTCACTTCACTGTTGTTGTCTATTGCCGGTTGGGTGGTATTTGGTATGGAATCAAAACTTGACCATAGTCCAGAACTAGAAGAGGAGCATGAGGGGTGTTCATCTTTTACGTTAGGCTCTAAAGATGACTTGTCACTCAACTTCTTAACTTCAATTGCTAGCGTGTTTACTGCCACCATATCATCGATCAAGACACCTCTAAATCTTGGGTCGCATAGCATGGAAGGGCAGAAAATAGGATCTGAATCGTAGAAACTGAAGCGAGATTTCAAAGCCTTATCTAAACTTCTTGCGAACATTACACCATCCTTCTTGCTAGTGATAAAAACATTTAAGAGATTTGAGGCAAGGAAGGATGGGTATAACCATTGAAGAGGTGGGATAACTGTCTCCACTGATTTCCTTGGTGGCGTCAGCTAGTGGCCCAAGAACCTCTACAATGCCTGCTGCTTGCTTCCATTCAACTTCAGTTAGGATCTCGATGTTATTTTCTGAATTGGCAAGTTCAGCTCCAACAGCTTTTCTAACAGCATGTTATACTCGCTGGACCACCGTGTGTCCACAAACTGAATTAACTCGAGTACTGGCAGTACCATCTCTTCCATTACCGTATGTAATCTTTTTCTTGTGGATGGACTACGACTGTAATGTTCCACAATTGCTTTTGCCTTTGTCAAAAGTGTACAAACACCATAACATTCTGCTTTGGCATCATGGATAGCTAATTATTACTGTTCAATCTAACACATTAAAATAAAATGTAGATAAACTGCAACACATGCTCTAAATAAGCTATCAAAGTTATTTTTATTCCAGTTTTAAATTTTTTAAAAAAGGTAAATCTTTTGGTATTACAGAAAAATATGCATTCTTTTAAAAAGAAAAACGTTTCTAATAGCAATAAGTCACCTGTTGGCGTTTTGTATTTTTTCAGGCATATTTTACACTGGGCAGTTTTCTTAGAAGCTCTCGTGAAAAATACCCATATTTCACTTTTAATTTTCTTTGTTTTGGACATTTTCGTAGGCTTAACCAAAACTATTGATAAATAAATAAGAAACAGTCTAATGTTGCCAACATGAGGTCATCAAATTTTCCATCAAGTTTTTGGGTTAATATAAATAAATCATTTAATTGTTTAGTTAAAAAAAAAAGTATAATTTAAAATTGAAACAAAATTTAATCAGTAAAGGGTAAATATGTTTGCTTATATTCTGTCTCAAAATTAATTTTTTCGACTTTCAATCAAGTTTTTAATTTATCTCTTGGCGCATGCGTCGTAACATTTTCTGTTGAGTAGAGCAAATACACGTGAAGGTCATTTCATTTCAAATATTGAAAAAGATTCACTTGAAAAAAATTATGCAAAATTCAAAGCAAAAATATGATTTTAAATTGTATATTGATTTTTTATAAATATTATTTTTATCACGTGAATTTAGGTCATGTGGCGGTGAAGATAGCTGAACGTATTTAATTTGTGAATCGATCAGGCCGTGTGGCATCGAATATAATCGATTATTGAAATTGTGTAACTATCGATAGTTATTCAATATTTCATCAAAACGAACTATTTTAAATTTACAAGTTATTTATTGAGAGAGAATAAGAAAAAGATACTTACAGGTACATTTTTTTAAAACGAAAATAGCGTGATCACCATTTATTAAAAGTGGTCACTAATCTCAGTAGAAATATTGTGGAATAAAAATAATTATGTCAGTCACAATCAACTAGTCGTTTTATAACCATGGCCTTTTGTGTCAATGCATAGATATTAAAAAATATCGAACTAATCGATATTTAACCTATAAATCGATAAGGCCCATCTTTCGTAAAGTAAACAAATGAAAATAATTTGTAATAGAAGCTTGCGCCTTATACATATTAGTAAATATTCTATAATTCAAAGTTTTATTTGTTTTAAATTGTGAATTGTGTGTGTTAAACATGAATATAATCTATTAGAATAATAGCTCAGAACGGTTAAAATTGAAAATACTTATATTTTTTTTTTTGCCAAAGCTTCGAATTTTTCGAAGTAAATTTTGTTTGTCGAAGTCGAAGTCGAAGTTAATTAATATTCGCTTCGACTTCGAGATTCTCGAAGCTTCGCACACCCCTAAAAAATACTCTTTGTGGGCTTTTCAAAACAGAAAAACAAAAATTTGTGTCTAACAATCCGGAACAAGTGAGGAACAAACGATGCAATCAAAATACCATGAATTTTCAAAAGTGTGTGGAGGGGAGGGGTTTCCATATGTATGAATTAAAACTTTTAGTAAAAATTAAATACAAACATGACTTTGATGGTCGATCCTTAGATGTAATTTTTTTTAAATATTTTTTCCCGAAAAATCCCGGGGAATATTCTTCCCCATCCGAATTTCAGGAACAGCCATTTTTCCGAAGTTCGGGATCCCGAACAGCACTAATTTTTATATTATATTACATCTGTACTAGTGAAAGGTAGGCTAGCTTCTCTAGTGCTAACTTAGTTGTTGAAAGAAGGAAATTTGTCTGGTAGACTAAAACTTCCCTAGTGGAGTTTTTAATTGTTTGTTCTGTCCAGGTGGTGACCAACAGAGAGACGCAGGAGACTCTCCTTTGCACAGCGTATGTGTTTGAAGTGTCGACGTCTGAGCATGGGGCCCAGCATCACATCTACAGGCTGGTGAAGGACTAACCCAGCCCCTTGCCTCTCCACCCTCCAACAGTGCCTCCACCTTACAACTAGTATTATTTTATATTTGTTAGGAATAAATATTATTATTGTTAAGTACTCTGTTCTGCCCTCATTGATGTACAACTTAGACTGACTAGCTTTAGACAGTTAGATAGTTGAGCAGTTTATTTGACAAAGATTTTCAAAGGTTTGTCAATAAATTTGCTGCAAAAAAAAATTCATGGATACATCAGCATATATTTATTATTGTATTCAATTACACTACAGTATAACCACTGTAATCAATATGTTTTTACTCTATCTAGTTTAATATTATTTGTATAAGGATCTTATTAGTAATTATTTTTATTAAACAAATGTATACATAATTTTGATCATGTTGAATTCACACGGTGCAATCATTGTTGCAATGCAGCAACCTTTGATCAATGCACATAAAAGTTATAATGTTCAGTAAATGTTAGTATGTCTAGTTGGGACCCATCATTAAGGGCAGAACTGTTTTATTTTTATTGACGTTTTGATGAAAATGGCAATTATTTGATCTCTTTTAGTAAAAAGTTAACAAAAACCAGAGTGAGAATGAATACAATAAAATAGATAGTGTAGTTAAAATTTGGCAACTTATAGTTTTAATTGCTTAAAGAAAAAATTAATTTTTTAATTATTATTTTTTTTTTCAAATATATATGTTTAGTAGTTACTATTTTAATTTTTATTGGATATGGATAAAAAATTAATTTGAAAGATGTTCTACATCGCAAATATAATCTACATATATATATAAATGAAATATATATCTTTATTGTATATCTTCTGTGAAGATGTAAAAACATTCTCCTGGCTCAGATTGTAAAAAAAACAGTGTTTTGTACATCCACACATTGTTTAGTGAGCAACATTGAAACTATCACAAGAATAGTTAGAATGTGCCAAGCGCAACAAAAGAGATTTACATTAATTATGCTTAGCAGAAGAAAATATATTATCATGATCAAAGTGTGTTATATATTTAAATAACTAAAAATGAAAGTTGGCCATATCTTTGACTGCCATATCACAGTATATAGATTCCTCCCTTGTACTTAAACTTTGATTATGGAAACGAAAAGTCTGTTGAACAGAATAAGAAAGACTTTAATTGTACAGTATTTGGAAAATGAAAAACTCATTTTATGAAGCATAATGCTAAGAAAGAATTATGTTTGTGTGTTGATTTTCTTTTAAATCTAACGGCTGCAGTCTGCACTTGTGTAAGTGCCTTTCTGTGCTCTTCAAATTGATAGAGTTCATATCTAATAAGTGTGCTTTATATTTGCAAAAAGATATTAATTGAAAAAAACTTCAGATCCAAACAGCTGTACAATGACTTATCCCCCTTCTGACCAGCATTTAGAATAATATGTTATGGATCTGAAATGTCCAAAATGGAAACAAGCATTTTATCTGTGAATACAATCATATTTGACATTGCTTGCTGTTTTTATCCTTAACAGTAGCAGACATTTTGAATGTTATTGAGTTAATTTCTGTTGGCTGCATTCTAAAATAAAGTGAGTTTGCTGTGTCTGATAATAATAGGATGCAAACATCAAACTGCCCAACAAAACCTCCTCCCCTATTTTTACTTCAGAATATTCATACATATTTTAGTAAAGTCAATATAAACTTGAGTGGATTAAACGATTTCATTAAAGCTTTCTTTTGGTAAAGTGAATATTTTGTCTTTCATTGTTCTTTTTATTAGTTTTTGTACATAATTTTCTATTTTTGCAAGTTTAAAAACAAATTATTGACCAACATAGAAACTCAAGAAAATTTATGAAAATAAATCTATATCGACGTTTATTATGTATTTCACAGAACACGAGCTATTTTCCACTATCAATCATTATTGTGATAGAGTTGTCAGACATTGTTTTATTTTTTGCTATAGCATGTAAATATTATTCCTTTCTTATTTTGTAGTATTTTATAAAGATGATTTGCCTAAGAGTCGCAAGACCCTGGGTTAGTTTAGTACTAAAGAGATGTGTTTTAAACACTTGTTTTATAAAACATTTGTATTTCTTACAAAGCTTCCTCTGTCTTTTCTTTTATTTTTCCCCCCCATAAGATGCCATATGTTGGGACGGAGTTTGCACAACTGTAATTGAATCTGTGGGATTTTTACGTTCTATTAATGGGTAAGCTTTTGGTAGCTTATTTTAACGTGGCCGTCCATGATTTGTGTTGTGATCAATTTTTTTTTTAATTTCCTTGAAAATTTTCACGACATTAAATGAAATGAGTTTTTATCCCTATGGTTTTATTTTTATAAATGTGTGTTTGCTTTGTTCACCCATTTACAATTCTTACTAAAATACATTTTTTCATGACACATAACCTAGATTATTTTTTGGGGAAAATTACATTTAAAAGTGTTTCAAAGGAAAAGTGGCGCCAAACAGATATATTAAACTGAACATTGAAAGAGGGTAGAAATACAAAGACTACAGTTATCAGAAAACTTGCCCTTCTACCTCATCTCAATGTTTAATTTAAAATGGTTTATAAGTTGATAGAATCACGAAATACATTTTGAAGAGTCACATGTTGTTGTAAATTGGTGCTTGAGCTGTATGTTGTGTTTTATAAAAGAAAAAAAATAATTCTCGAACTCATCCTCATAGAAAACTTTATTTTAGTCCACCTATTACATTTTATTCCTAAAATAACTGTTTTTTAAAATATCTGCAACTAATTTATGGTTGTGAAGAAAAGCGTTGGGCTTTCATATCAATTATTTAATTAATTAGATTTGTTAAAAAAAGATCAAACTAGTAACATTGAAAAACATTATTTTACCCTTCACGAAACATTTCAGCTGTGGCTAAGATAGAATGTTTATTTTTTGGCTGCTAACACAAGTTGCATTTTTTTAAATTAAAGAAATACAGTATCATAAAATAAAGCTGCAGCTTACATATGAGAAATCTATTTATATTTAACAATCAATGTGTGTGAAATAAAGTGCATTAAACAAAAATAATATGAAATAAATAAAATAATAGAATTGTAGAAAAACAAATCACAAATAAAAGTAAAAACACTAACATACATATATATTCTATGCACTTAATGCATCTTCCTCAGGAACTAATACATATTTACTAGGCATGTGCTAAGCTCCTAAATGTCAAATATTCTTTGCTTCAACTTCAACACCTTCGAAAAACTTAATATTAAGGATAAAAAATGTATTACCAACTGATTTGATATCGCTCAATAAATGTTAAATATTTCAAGATATGGTAATTTTAGAACCGCTACTAAACAGGATTTTAACAGGGACTAGTAATTAAATAACAACAGTCATAATGTAAGCATAGATAAAATACTGATAAAAATGAAAATACCTTATCAGTATCACCAACATTATTTTGTAAAAATAAAAACGCCCACAAAGTTGTAGTACCATGTTATAATAACATACAAACCTCATAGTTGTGCTATAGTCCTTGCTTACTGCAATGCTTAGTCCTTTATATTCTATCTCTTTTGAATTATCTAATTATAAGTCCACTTTTTATGCAGAAGTTTTTCAGCAAAAATCTTAACTTCAATTTTTCTTTTTATTGCTTCGTTTTTCTTTAAAAAATGACCTTCACACATCCCTAATATTTACACACACGTCAATATTTCAAAGCTCTTAATGGTTCCCCAGGAAGTAGTTTTACTTCTAATACACATTCACACACACGTGAATATTTTAGTGCTGCCCTTGGTCCTGTCGAGTGCAAGTTTAAAACCTATTTTGTGGGATTCACAACCGACCATAGTATCCTTCCGCACCAACAAGAACAGATGGATGGCGCTAGCTACCGGGCAGGTCTTGCGGAAAAATCATACGTTGGGAAATATCTATTTTCTTGAGAACGAGCAAAATGTTTATGTTATTATTTTCAACACTCCTTCTAAGATAATGTATCGATGTTTATTAATTGTTACATTTTCTTATTTTTTGTTATGAAGCCGACAGTTTTCTATTGAAAAATGTTAATTTTATCGATATTTGATCACTGTTAAAATTATAGAGGAGGTGTGTATATATAAAGTATAACTAAATCAACATGCTTCTATTCTAGAAGATAACCATTTCTTCCCATGGCTCTGCATTTCCACACCAAATGAAAAGGGCCAATTGCCTTAAGTAAGACTGCTTCCTAATCAAGATGCAATAAGAACATCGAAATATTGACGTGTGTGTACATATGTGTTAGTGGTAGAGATCTGCAAAGCATGTTTTTTGAGTTTTTAATCTCGAATTGAAGCAAATATTATTCACAAATTTCGAACAGTATCGAATCGATCCTAGTTAAATATGCTAAAATTATGATGTTAGATAAAATAAGTTAAATATAAAAACAACGACTTTAGATTAGTTTTGGACCAAAGTCCTATAAGCTATCATGTAAATATGTTTTCAACCAGTTCATACAACAATTGTTCACCTTGTCTGAGTTAAGCGGTAAAGAGCACCATCTATTGCAGTGATTATTAACTATTACAATATATTTCTTCAATCCTGAAAGCTATTTGTTAGTTATTAACCAATCGTACAATTATAGCCTATGTGAAGCTTTTATAAAAGCAGTTTTTGGTTTAAAAAAAAGTGCGGTCCATTTTTCAGTCAGTTTGATAATAATTAATAAACTCTACCTCACAGAAATTTAATGTTAGTAAAAATATATTACCATATTTAACCTTCTTCTAAATATACCATATTCTAGACACATTGTGGAATTTGCAACAGCCTTAAACCTCATCGATTTTATTTGAGTTATTGAATTGAATAATGTAAAATTATATCTCTATTGTTACTTACTATCGAACCTTTGCAGACCTCTTGTTAGTAGTAAAACTACTTCCTGAGGAAGATGCAACGATAGCTTCGAAATATTGAAATGTATGTAAATATGTGTTAGTGTTTTTATTTTAGTTTTTACTTGTGCTTTTTTTTTATCTACAATTCCATAATTTTTTTTACTTTATATTTAACAATCGAGAATCCCTTTGAAAACTGGAGATTTCGAACATTCATAAATAATTGGGAACCTGTAGTGTATATTTTTCATATATTTGTATATTTTAATGTATATTAAAATACTCTGTAATGAATTATGTTCTCTATTTATTTGTAGAGCCTTTTACTACATAATTGTGTTTCTTTAAGTCTATCATGCCTTCAAACAAATGTTAAATAAATAGTGTGTTAACTTAAATGTACAGTTTTTACTGTTTCTCATTATACTAACAACGAGGGTTGTAAAAATACTATGCAATATTGAAATAAAATAAAACACAGGAGCTGCTGGTTTGTGTAGCCACATCAACTAGTATGCTACTACCTGTGTACTATTACATCATCTTAATTGCTTCGGTGACCGCATGGTCTAAGGTAAACTAGACCGCCAATGACAAGGAGGCCAAGGTTCAAATATGTCAGGTGTACAGAGCTTTTTTTTTTTTTACAAAATTGTTTTCTACTCTCCCTCCATGCAAATACAGGTACACTTAATCTAAATATAATCTTCCTAATCCCTAAAACCATTGGCATAATTAATGCATATGTGTATAACTTGAAAGGTTCGTAATGTGTGTTGTTAAAAAAAATAGTCATCCTGGGGTGTAAGAATAGCAACATCCCATTATTATATGTTTTAACTCACTTCAGTGGTTGCGTGTTATAACGCGCTACTCTCGTATTGGACTAGACTGCCAGTGGTAAACAGAGCGAGTGATATTTAAATATTGACTAGTAAGTGGGGGAAAAAAATCATTAATTAAATTTGAAAACAAAATAGTTCATGAAACAATTAAAAGACGTGTATAAAATTACTGTAATTTGAATATCACACTAAGCATATTTTTCACTTTGAATAAAATAAATCCAAATTATAGTCAATTAATTGCAGTGTATTGGGGGGGGGGAAAAGTTCATAGTAATATTTAGGATTGTAATTATTATTATTATTATTATTATTATTATTATTATTATTATTATTATTATTATTAGCACCACGTCTTACTACCTGTTTGGGTTATACACACTTAAGCTAATGTGTAATGGCAGGGTGATTGTGAGATGAAATGGGAGACCTACAGTTTAATGTGGAATCCGAACCACGATGGAGGCCTGGCATTCCTCACATTCACAAGATGTATTGTCAGAGGTGAAGGAAGGGTTTGGTAATCAGATAAATCCTTGCCGGGACCGAGGATTGAACCCCGGCCGCCAGCATAGAAGTCTGACACCTTACCCCTAGACCACCAGGTCACCGACTAGAAACACTTAATTGCGTGCACGGTTGTATATCTGTAAATAAAATGTTTCTATTTTTTTTACAAATAATACCAACCCACTACTTTATGGTGCAACAATTATTATAAAGACTACGGCAGTTGTTATTTCCGCTTCCTGCTTCCTCATTGTGGATTGAGCGCAGATTATGAACTGATAATACTGTTTCCATCCTTTTCTCTGCCACATTATACTGCATCTTAGATAATCATTTCTCTATGGTTGCCTGTTGTCTACCTTCACAATGCAGAGAGGCCAGAGGTAAAAGTGTTGGACTCAATTGTCTCGCGTGTAAAAGCAATGGATAATTTGACTTGAAGTATTAATACTTTAAAGTAGCTGTCGGATAGTATTTCGTTAAATTAACTTCATTTAATTAATCTAAATAACTTAAATAGAACTAGCTTAAATATATTTTTAAACATAAAAATTGTAAAACATAACTTGACAGTCAGATTCTTATTCTTTGATACTCCCTCTGAACAACAGTCACCACAGATTACTATTGTTTGTTGTTTGCCACAGTAAAATAATTAATTGATAGACAGCTTCTGATTTGGTTTAATAAATAAGGAAAATATAAAACAGCTAAGATGTTTGAAAAACAAAATTTATTTCAGTAATTAAGTTCTTAATCTCTAGTTAGCCATTGAATCCTTAGATGTGTCAACATCAGTAAGGCCCTTGATAATGATTTCGAGGTGTCTATATTTTAATACTGGTTTGAGCAATGTCATATCTGATTATTTGACACCCGGATTGGGTCCATACTTTGGCACTCCCTTGAATATTTATTAAAGCTAAACACACATACAAATATAATACATTTTAATTATATTATAAAATCATAAAGTACAGTCACAAGCCCCTAAAAGTTATTTAGGAGGGTCATCCCCAGATTTAAAAAAAAAGTGGGTGGGTTCAATATTGGTTTCCACTTTCATATGGCCTTTCGGAATAAGTTGTCAAAAGTCCCCATAATTTGAATGTACGCATATAATTTTACCACGCGTAAACGGTGTTGAGAATGGTGTTTTCTTATTGTTTTTCGTTAACTTTATGACCGTGAGATACATTAACAAGGAAATAATATTGGAAATCTATGTTTAAAAAAGGTTATATAGTGTTTTGTGAACTACTGATCTACTTGTATGTAGGATAGTGTCAATGTTTTTAGAAATATTGTAACTACCTTGCATCACTTGTGCTATCTATATTCAGATGAAACAACTAACAGTACTTTTTACTTTCCGAAGATACCCGAAGGTTTTAAATTTACATTTTGGCCAGATGACTTTAGGTTTCATTTTTTATGCCAACTGGCGCGTCCCCAGCTATGTTCAATGTTGCGCGGCGTGGTCTTGTGTGAGCAGCCCCTTGTTACTGTTACGCACGCTGTGACACAAGTAGTAGCTGATAAGTAGTAACGCCGTTGACAGCACAAGGCTCATTATGAGCAGACCCACAGACGTTCCTGAGGGGCAGGCACTAGGTTTAGACCCATGCTCGCGTCCTGACGCTCGGCCGTGCAGTAATGCCCTTTGTGTGTGTCTCAACAACCCTGGCACCATCAGGTTCCAGAAGTCTAAGTCACGTGACAAGAAGTCTGTCATTTTCATACTGTTGTGAGGCACAGAGAACACCATCATGTGTTTGCCTCCATCAGTGAATTGCTTCCAGACCAGCGTGCTGTTCATGTTGGGGTCCCTGTAAGAGAACACTCGATATTCAATTCACACACCCAACTCATTTTAAAAGATAAACATTAATTTCGCTCAAAAATAACCAAAAACTCTAAATTACAGATAAATTGCTCTTAAAGAACATGCATTCAATTTTGAAATTCCATATCATTTTAAAAATTTTATCCCACGTGAATTTGACCTAAAATGTCTGGCCATACAGCACTATTGTATAATGTGTTTTTCTAAAGCTGAAAGTAATTATACTGTCTTAATCTTAATGCAGTCCCTAAAAAGTCTTAAAATCTGCTTGTTTTAATATTACAAGTAAATCATTTTAAAATTGACTATGAAATTGTAAGAATACTTGCTAAAATTAGAGGTTTTTAAAAGTGGGTTTGTTAAAATCTGTACATTTTATTTTTACTTTTTTATTGCAGAGGGTCACAAACAATTTTTCAAGTACCAATAGTGCCTTTAATTTAATTATTTAACAACGATGTTTCAGTTAAAACAACACCCTGTGTTTATTTGATTTTAATAAAACTGCATTTGTATGAAAAAAATATCAACAATTTGTGTATATAGTGGTTGTGCGCCAACAATAACTGATCAGCCGGATGTGTAAAGTCCAGTGACCAACAATAGTGATTGTTGCCCGTGCCTCTGCGTAATGAACACGGACTTTATGGATAACAAGGAAAGGAGGATGAGACAACTTACCACGGACTACTGCACTCGAATGCTGTATCATTCCATCAAGTTCGATAGCACTACACTACACTGCGAGACGTAACACTACTGAACACAATTTTGCAGCTACGGTCATACATTCATAAACATGACATGACAACTCACACAGACCAGACAACTAACTACTCTCGGTAAGGTTCTCTCAATACTCGCAAACAAACGAGCCGTGCATCCCGTCAGACAAGACCCGTGTACGTGGAAATACACAAACATAACCTAGGCCTGATTACTGTTTACAAGCTGCCTCATAGGATCGAGTACAGTTTCAATTCTTCCTAGGAGCAGCAGAAGACTGTCATCATTTATTGTACCACCCCACTCTCACTATTTAGTTACGGCCACAATAGACTAAAACAGAGGAGGATGATATCTAACGAGATAATAATATCAAAAAGTAAAACATTTTCAGGTTAAGGAAATATTTGAATTATTTATTCAAAGTAACAAACAGTGTTAAAACAACAAGTTGCATGGCCTTACAGAAATACTGACGTGTGTTGAAAAACAAATAAATAATAGCAATTTATTACATGCGCAGTACGTTTCAAACTCTCAAGGTATATAATTATACTAGAAGTCCCGCACGGCGTTGCCCATGAACCACTGTAGTATAATAATTATATAAGCTTCACAACCCCCCCTCCCTGCCCGTTACCCACTGTGGTATAAGAATTATATAAGCTTCACAACCCCCCTCCACCCGCCACGCTGCCCGTTACACACTGGTATAAGAATTATATAAAGATATTTAAAAAATGTATAAAAATTATAGAAAAATTTTAAGGGTGGACAACCCTTATCACTAAGGGGTATGAAAAATAGATGTTGGCCGATTCTCAGACCTACTCAATATGCTCACAAAATTTCATGAGAATCGGTCAAGCCGTTTCGGAGGAGTACAGGAACGAACATTGTGACACGAGAATTTTATATATAAGATTATCTGAACTTGTCTAGAAGAGACCAATGAAATAAACAAAATTGTTTCTATTATTTAAATAAACTTTTTTAAATGATATACAAGCTTCTAATTCACCACAGTGAATTAAAATTCAACAAAATTAGGATCAAAAGTTTAAATTACTAAATATTACAAAGATTGCAATTAGATTAGTGAGCCTCTCTTAAATGGTTCACAACGCGTCAGATTCACACCTGTGAATACAGACAAAACCGGTTTAAATTTAGGGAATACATTTTTATTTAAATATCGCACCAGATATTTACTTAAAGCACAAAGGTTTGACTTCCTGACTAAACTCAAACCATCGTGAGACCATTACCATTGTCACTTTTAAAGAATTAAACAAGATTCCCACATTTAAATATTTAAAATAAAATAGAAAAACAAAGTTACGTTAGAAAACTTGTAATTTTTGCCTAAATGAATCTGCGAATATTAAAGTCAAAACCATATTAATCAACAAAAACAAGTTACTTTAACATTAACTTCAAATAAAAGAAGTCTACACGATAACCAATAAAAGAAACATTGTCAATTTAAAAAAAATATTACTTATAACCACAAAAAAAAACAACTAAATATTGCAAAACATAAAACAACCAAAAAATGTGGCTACCTATTTAAACCAAGAAAATACAAAGATACTAGAGCCCATGTGGCAACAGAAAACATTACTGATGACAACACTGACAGATTTTCAAAACAGACTAAACCAAAGTATTTAAGAAAATCAAACTCATCGCAGCAATATATAGTTTATAAATTCAAACAAAGATATTATTAAAGCCATCCAGGCTAGATAATGTCCTAGTCCTTACGAGGACATCTCGTGGAAGTGGTGGATGTTTTAGTCGACCAGATTGTCTGTGTTCCCTTGTTATATAGGTCTACTTGCAGGGTAGTAATATAGGTTTTTTCCTTTTTTAATACGTCACTCGCTAACATCAGGGTTGAAAGGCTGCGTTGTTTTCATCACATAAGCCAGGTTATTGTTGTCTTGAGCATCAGTCGCTGTGTTCGACTAGTTCCCAAACACAAGATGAGTAGTTGTAGAGCTACGCTTATTTGATCACATACGCCACACCAGTGTCCATGAATATGAGTGGTCTTATAATAGTACAGCACGGGCCAATCAGAGCATTGCTGGGTCACTCCCTTGGAACGTCTGGGTGCTGCATAATTTGTAGCTTGTTTGGGACTTCTATTCATTCTAGCATTCGCGGTGAACAGGCTGGACTTGCAAGTTGCTCTACTCCGGCAGATATACGCGTGAGTAGAACACCTATATTTGACATAGTAAGATTGTGATGTTTAATAATGCTGGATGTCTATGAGTACAAGATTATTTGAGGTAGTATTTCAAAAGCTAGCTGGTCTTGTTAGTATTTCTATTGCAGGATGTCTATGAATATTATCTTGTTTAAGGGTGGGTAGTAACATTGTCATTTTAGCAGTACACGCTAATGTTACATTATCAACACCAGTTCTCTGTCTTCCAAAGCTGATGTATTCCATATATTCTTTGCTCTCTTCTGAACCGGGTGGTGGTATTATATAAACCAGACTGTTTCAGTTACAGAAGTTAAAGTGATAACACTTGTAATCCTAAGTTTCGGGAATTCTAGCTGGTGGACCGTTCCATATACTAGGCCACCTTTCAGCATTGGATTTTAGCAACTAACGTTCTTGCCACTACAGCAGGTGTTCCACCAATTACTTGGAATGGAGTGCTCGTGAAGCACAGTCAGTGGGCCTTGAGTGAGTAGGCACATGTTTCCAATGTCTTTATTGTAATGCACCTTGTATTTGTGCCACTCTGTTGGTCATGATGGTTTTCAATAGGCAAAGTGACGTATCGAACCATAACAGGACTACATTGGATTCTGTCCATGTAAATATGTTTGTCAATGGTAACCTTTCCACTAAGATAGTTTGAACAGTGTCAATTAAAGTGGTAAGGAAATGAGCTCTACACAGCTCAAGACTTAGGGGGTCAATGAAGCAACCCACAATTTGGCCATAATGTTGTACACTTGAACGTCTCCTTTAGAGGTGGTTACCCGCAAATAGACCACAGCCACCTATCCTTTGTGGGATGCATCACTACAACCGCGGAGTTAACTGTGAGTTACGAACTTTGTTAAAAGGAAACGATTTACATTGATTTATTTAAGTAAAGGACATTCTGAACTAAAGAACTTCAAAATTTCATATAATTTAGGTGGAAACGGTTCATTCCAATTAAAATTGAGCTGGCCAATCCACTGGGTCTCAGATACATGTGATGCTAGACATAATAGCCATCGTCGTTCTCGTGATATCTGAAGCAAACGCATGGTATAAAAACCGTATCTGAGACACCGCTCCATTCCAACCCAAGTATCTTTATTATCTCGTCTCCATCATCTTCAAAACTTAGGGAACCTCATTATTGGGATGATAGCCCCAGTGAAGAGCTGAGGGCCTGTAGAACCACACAACTCTAGCTTGCAAGACACAACACACGTGTTGGTGTGAATAGTTACTTGAGCATTACCTCTAACTCCATTCCTTCTGTCAGTGAACTTAGACCACCAATGCACCCTGTCCTCTGCCTCCTTCAGCTCCCAGAATCTTCTTCTTTCTTTGAAGTTATTTAGTATTTGAATCCTTATTCCTAAGCTTCTATTTTCCGCAACCTTTCCTTCTAATACGTCATGCAAAAGATAGTTCTCCCTAAGGATGTGTCCTATCCAGCTTGATTTGCACCGAAGAATCATATCAAAAATGGTTCTCTTCTCACCCACTCTTATTAGGACTGCTTCACTTGTCGCCCTATCTATCCACCTGATCTTCTCAAGCCTTCCCCAGCACCAAATTTCAAAGCTCTCCAGATATTTCTTTTCTATCTTCCCAAGAGTCCAAGTTTATACTCCATACAGTACGATGCTTCCTAAGTCTCAAACTCAACTTGCTGGTCAGCAGTAACCTATTCTTTTTGAAAGCTTCCTGGGCCATAGTGATCCTCAACCTAATTTCTTTAGTTCAGTCGGCATCCTTTGTCAGCAGATTTTACAGGTACTTGAACGTCTCTATAATACAAATTCTGGTGTCCAATTTTTACTTTCAGCCGCTCTTCGCTTTTTAAATCGCCATCCCTTTTGACTTCTCAATGTTGATCTCCATGCTTATGGATTCCCCTTTACTCACTAGCTGGTCCATAATTTCCTGCAATCTTCTTTATCTTTGGCCAGAAATGCTAGAAAATCTGTATATTTTATTGTATTGATGACGTGTTCTCTTATCCTGAAATTGACACTTCCCTCTGGGGCTTCTCTGACCAGCTACTCAACAGACAAGTTGAACAGACTGGGTGACAAACAGCATCCCTGCCTCACTCCTTTTTCTATCTCTACGCTGTTATTCTCTCCATATTTCAGCCTCACCTTCACTCGTTGCCCCAGTTACATATTTCAATCAGTCTTCTGTCCCTCCAGTTGATGCTTATCTTCTTTAGTATTTCCATCAGTTTGTTCCATTTGACACTATCGAACGACTTTTGCCATTCAATGAAACCACTGTATAATTCTTCCTTGACTTTTAGCACTCTTTCTGAGATTATTCTCAGCACATCGATGGCATTTCTGGTTCCTTTTCCGAATCCAAATTGGTCTTCTTCCATCACAATTGCTATTTTCTATATTCCGTAATATTGTCAATAAATGTAGGGAGTTGCAGCTTGGGTAACTTTGCAGAAAATTACTTTTTTACTGATTCAGTAAAGGGCCCAGCCCCAGCCACAGGATGAATAATAATGTCATATACTGTTTTCGCCCCATATTTTATATTAAATTCTTCAAGCAGCGTTTCATGTCCTGTAATATTAAATTGAGGTTTAATCTGAACGCCTGTTACACCCAATAAAGTATGTACATAATTAAAACCTTCTTTAAGTTTACACAAATCAGAACAATGATCTTTAAATATTTCTAATCTTGTATTATCACTCTGTACTTTAACTGCAAATTGGGAACGTCTCTCCATACGCGCAGTAATCAATTAGATTCTCGCTTTCAGCTGCAAAGATGTCATCTCGATCAAGTATGAACAAACAGATTAAATAAAACAGATTGATAACAATCGAGACACAATTTAACCATAGATACCAATCAAATGGAACTACGCATACAAATTGTACTTAAGCGTTTAGTTATAGCGACAATCGCTCCAAGATCATGCCTGATGATTTGTCAACGAAAGAACACAAATACAATGCATGACTCAAATGCTCATGAAATAAATATAAAACTTTTCTAAAAGGATTAAACACTTGAAACCAGAGAGATAAACACAAAACAAACAACAGGGACCCCTGGAACAATATCCTTGGAACAGAGAATTAAAATATGCGCTAGCAATAACCGATCGTCTGGATGCATAAAGACCAGTGATCAACAATAGTGACTGATTCCTGCACCTCTGCGTAATGAACATGGATGTTATGGATAACAAGGAAAGGGTGATGAGACAACTTACTACTGACAGCTGCATTTAAAACCTCTCCTCTGAACCGTATCGCTGCACATGGATGATATATTCTCACGTCAGATTCTAGCGCACTGCACTTCTAAAAGCAACACTACAGAACACGGTTCAGACGCTCCAAGTCATACAGTCATAAACAAGACATCGACACTTGGGCCAAGGCCCCAAATAAAACACAACCGCTTGCCTTTAAGTTCTCTCATTACAACTAATAAAAACATGTGCGAATATCAAGAACTACTCACAAACCAACGAGCCGCGTGTTTAGACAGACAAGGCACGTGTACGCAGTAATACGCATAAGTTCACAAACATAATGTAATTACTATTTACAGGCTTCCTCGTGGGAGTGAGGGAAGAGGGGAGAAGGATCAATCAAAGGCAACGAAAGAGACGATCAGACAGAGGTAGTTTACTCTCTTAATCCGGTGTTCATATTTTATATACATAACACTTTTCCTAGGTATAAGTTTTAAAATTTGCAACTATATTATCAAGTAGATGGTTTTTAGCCCCTCGTTATAATGGCCCATTATTCCCATTAACACTGATACAGCTTCAACGTCTTTAAATTTTATTTAATAATATTTGCCAACTGTCATAAAATTTTCTGAAATTAAAATTACATAGTTAGAAAAACAAACATTAAATAAAGCTCCCACAATTTCCGCATTTTCTAAAGTCAACCTTTTCACGTAACAATTTAAACATTGTTGAAGCTCCCAACAATGTTTGTTCCAGAACTATAAACTGTAAATTTAGGGAATAATTTTAATTTTCCTAAAAAGTATTAGTTATAAATGCTTAAAATAATTAAATGGGTAAATAGAGGAAGGTGCAGTCCTAACATGCAGAGCTAGGGGTTTATTTGGAAAAGTTATTTATTCTCAATGTGACTTTCCATATTCTCTCCAGGAAAAGGCAAAGAATTCCCTTTGAATTAGTTCTCATTACATTCTTTGTATTAAATAATTTGTGATTGAACTAATAAATTAACCAGCACTAGTTTCATTTTATATTCACCCAGTCTTGGCGAAGTTTGTCCAGGAAGTGAGAACTCGTTGCTCAAGCTGTGTCTCTTGGCCGGTAGCTTCTTCCTCGAGAAGCCCAAACACAAACAATACCTCGTCACCGTGAGCTGGCCCCATGAAGCGGGGGTGAGGAGAGCATTGCGGCCGATAAGAAAACTCGTAGCGCCACACAGTAGTTCCTCTTCTCGCCAACCAGCGCGCTAGTTGCTCTGACTTGACACGTGTATACAGAGCTCCACAGAAGTGTAGGAACTGGTCTCTAAAGCTTGCATTAGAATCTGGCCATGGCCTGTATTCATGGACTGCAGCTTCTATCACAGAGGGATCCTGTACCTATGTAGAGTACATTAAACAGGCATAGGAACTAAAATATTCTGTACTATTAATATACTCTTTCAAACAGATTCTACACTTTTAACAAACTGGTGTCATAATTAAGATTCAGGTGAGTTCTCACGTATCATTTTCAATAAATCATTTCTGTTGATTAATTTTTTTATGAAAATGAAAGGAATGTGTTCCCATGTTCTTTAATCCCGATGGTTACTACGAAACTGATCAACTATCATTGATAGGAATGGTGCCGTTTAAAATAAATGTGAGCTGTCAACTGTGGTTTGTGAAATACGTGTGAAGTTATCGCATGAATCAGAAAATACTTTATAGTAAATAAAAAGAAGCGTAGATAAGCGCGTTAAAGGACATATTTTTATTAAAGGCTGTCTGGCGTCTCCATACGTTAACCTTAGTCGAAACTAGAAAACAATTATTAAGTATTAAATCAAATACAAACTTGCAAGTGGTCGCAGTGTAACGTTGAATTTAAATACATCTTTACATTCAAATAAAAATGAATTCATTATTTCTGGTAGGCCGAGGAGAAGGTTGCCTATATTGGACCGGCTCCTAGCTTGGATCACCTCTTTATTATACAAGGAAGTCCAAAAGTGCTGACAGTCTGTTGTCAAATTATTGTACTAAAGACGTGGCTCAATCTGACAAGTGCACCATCGCTAGTTACGCCTAAGAAGCCGGTGAGGATGAAGTGCTAGTATTTTCATCATCTGATGTAATATCTCGTAGTTGTTGAATAAGAAATTGCGTGCATATAACACAGATAAGAGCTATTTTAATACTTTTCCTATATTGTTGGATTATTTCTCTATATTTTTAGTCATGAGTTGCTTACAGTTATCTTTAAATGTTCAGTGATGGTTGCATATTGTTTTCGAAATGGCGTTGTTTCTTAAATTGGACCATCAGGGCTGGACCGGTCCAATTTAGGAATCCATTAAAACAAAGTAGTCCATATTATTTTTCATCTATCTTTGTTGCAGGAATATGTCAAAAAGAGGCAAATATGGACAGCGGGATGAAGCAGATTTCGCTTTGACTGTGAGTGCGGTTCGTTCAGCAAGCATTGGGCTGAATGAAGAAGCAAGAAGATATGGTGTTCCTGAAGCGACATTGAGGCAATACATTAATGAGCAAAACAAAGGACCTGCCCTTGTTAAAACCTTCGGTCGACCCCCTGGATTCACTAAGGAAATGGAGGAAAAGCTGGAGACACGCATTCCCAAGTTTGAAGAAAGAATACTCGGACTAACAGTAAAAGATTTGAGAAATCTCGATTTTGACGTCGCTAAAATATATGGACTTAGATATTGATTTAACGAGGAAAAAGTCATGGAAGAAAAGAATTGGTTTTATAAGTTCATGAAGAGGAATCCAAAACTGTCGCTGAGGATGCTGGAAGTGACATCACTTGCCAGGATGAATGGTTTCAGCAAAGAACGATTAAGTGAATGGTTTAATATCTTAGAACAGCTAGCAGATAAACATAAAGTGAGTGGCATGAGAATCTACAATGTAGACGTTGCTTTCTTTCATCTCCTTGGATGGTACTACATACAGGCACAAGATTTTTTTTTATGACAGAACATGGGGAAACCAATCACCCAATATGACGATGTTGCCTTACTTGCGGAATCAAGCCACAGTGAGCACCGCCGAAAATGCCTTTAAAGCCGCTGGTATCTGGCCTGTCAATCGTCACGTATTCCGATATCACGATTTTGCTCCTTCAGTTGCTTTGAGGCAAGAATCTGATGTCAATGACGTACCTACTCCACTATTAGGAAGTTTCTCTGAATCCCCGAGTAAAATCTCACCAGTACCTCAAGCAAGAACTGGTTCCAGAAACCAAAGAAAACAATAGAATGCCCTAGTCATTATAAACACTCCTTACAAAGAGAGTTTGGAGAAACAAACATCAAAACCATATGAAAAGTTGACGGTGAAATCACGAAGAGCTTTATTTGCTTTTAAGAGTTCTGCAGTTCTTCGGGTGGTGATGATTTTGTTGACACGGACGATTTTAAGAATTTTGATCGTAGTGAGCTGAAATAAAAGACTACGTTCTAGTTTGTGTGAAAGATGAGAAGAGGAAAGATGTATATTACGTTGGTCAGGTTGTTCAGGATAAAAACATGCCAGTACCATAGAAATTTATTTCATGAGAAAGTCAACTAAAATTGAGAACGCCTTCATCTTTCCAACAGTGCCTGATGTTTCGGTAGTGGACGATTATGACATCAACATGAAATTACCAAACCCACAGGAACTAGGTTAAACGAAGCGTCAACAGTCCTACATTTTATTTGGAATATAATTTAATGTGAATGTTTCCATTGGTCCAATTTAGAAAACCCAGCGGTTACAATTATTTCCTATATTGGACCGATCGCACAGCTTGAGTTTTATTTATCCCAACAAATGTTGTTACTTGATTTGAACATTAAATTTGCACATATGTGTCATTCAATTACATAAAAAATCATGTACACAATTTGGTAATAATCTATCAGAAAACTTCCCCCTATATATTTTCCCTGTTAATTTTGTTCTCATTTTCCAATAAAGATAATTAAAAATGAAGAAATGTAAATCTCCTTTTCCCTTTTAATGAAAGCTTTAAATAATGATTCAGTCTAATTAAATGAGTGTTTTGACGTTAATTTTGTATTCATTTTCTTTAGTTCAGCGCACACTCAACCTTACAGTTAGATTTCCCATGAAAGACCACAGATCACATTACAGACTATTCACCCATTCACTGACGACAAGCTGACTCAACCCGATAGCACACAACACCAGCGCGGAAGTTTCCGAGAACGACCGTAGAATGATGTACCCACAGTACAATTTTATGAGGTACTTGCAATCGAATTGTCTTGAGAATAGTTCTCGCCATTGTGTCTTATGCAAGTTACGCATTTGTTTATTTAAAATATAAAAACGTATTTCTTTTCCTTTTTTGATATTGCTCATTGCTTTCTGCTACAATACTACATCCAAGTGTTTTAGCCAATATAAGGAATTTACAATTATAATCTTTGTTAGCATTATATATCGAAACTATCTTTGGTCTCAATATAGCCGTGCACTGGGGGTGTATCCCCAAATAAATATAGTTGAAAAATGACACGGTCTTAGTGTACCATTGAGGTGCCCAAGAATCATTCCTTGCTCAGGGTCACACACTCTGCCTTAAACTATAAGTTAAGAATGATTTTCGAATTGGGTGATCCTGGTAAAGCTCAATGGTAGAAAGGAGCATTGACGTGCTAATTAAGGGGTCCAAAGTTCAATTACCTTGTTTAGGTATACTTTTTTAACTACTATTAATTGAGACTGCTAGTATTGTCACTTGATCTTAGATATAACATAACAATTAAGTCCCCCCTCCCAACAATAGCATTCAACTAGTGGTACCCGCAATGGGAAGGGGGAAGAGAGCGGGTGGGTAATTTACCCCCTCTATCTTTCCCAAGATAACAAATTGTCTTAATAAAAGCTCAAAGCAATTGGAATATACAGTATACTCTCGATTATTCGGGGTAGCATTAAATGAACTGCGGATTAACAGGGGCAGTAAGAAAACGTGATTTTAACAACATTTAACAATATTATTTAATAATAGTTCAACTATACAAAATACCATACGATATAGCTGTCCAACAAATGTAGGCTACATAAAACAAGTTGAGAACACGTCATCGAATGGAAGTGGCATCTATAATGACTCATCATTATTTGATTGCGCCTATCTAGAGCTGGCGGGTGAATCGCACGTGTGTTGTCAGTTTGTGTTTTAGTATTTAAAAAAAGGTAAACGCTCTGCTTTTTTCATCTTTTTTAGAACCCTTAGTGACCATGTCTAAACATAAAGGAGTGGTTCTTCTTCATCATCAACATGAACAACTTCCAGCACCTGGCCGGGTCTGTTTGGAACATAAGCCTCTCCACCACCTCCTTTCCTCCCACCATCTCTCTCCCTCCACCTTGGCTCGGTATTCGCCTCTTTTCTCCACAGTCCACACGCCTCTTTACTCCCGTCAGCCATTCTTCTCACATGGCCATACCACCACAGTCGTGCCTTCTCTATCTTGTCCTAGACTGGCTCTTCCTTGACCATTCTTCTTACTCTATCATTTCTTATCCTGTCAAATTTGGTCACACTGATCCTACTTCTCAGAAATCTCACTTCTCCCGCCTGCATTCTGCTTCTATCCTGTTCCTTCACTATCCACGTTTCTGTAGCATGTGTTAATATTGGTGGGTAACAGGCATTGTATATCACTCCCTTGCACTTGTCTGGCATTTTTATGCTCCAAATCTGGCCTTTCACACTTATAAAAAAATGTCTCTGCTAACCTTCCTTTCACTCTCCTCTACAATATTCCCCATATTCTTGAAACTATTTACTATATTCAATTGCTCCCACTCACTGTCACACCAGTTGTATACCTGTTCGTCTTCTTTGTCTTGATCGCCATCTCACTCTTCCTTACATTAAAACTCATTCCATACCTCTCCACCACTTCTTCCCAAACCTCCAGCTGCTCCTAATTACCCTACACCATCAGGCCATCTACAGACACCATTGTTTTCTCCTTTCCCTCCCCAATTCCTTCTACCCCTTCCTTCAGTATTTTGTCCATCACTACAATGGACAGTAGTGGCGAGAGCGCACTACCTTGTTTCAGATAATTATTTAACAAACCAATCTCTCTTCTCCTCTCCCACTTCCACACAACTCACACTACCCTTGACCTTATTCCTCACCTTGTCTTCTCCTCTCCCACTTCCACACAACTCACACTACCCTTGACCATATTCCTCACCTTGTCTTCTCCTCTCCCACTTTCACTCAACTCACACTACCCTTGACCTTATTCCTCACTCTGTTTACGGTCTTATCCTGCACTCATTTCTTCTCCAGCGCTTTCCATACTCTTCTTCTGAACACGTTGTCATACGCTCTTTCAACATCCAAGAAGCGCATAAGTAAGTCTTTTCCTTACTCGTAGTTTTGCTCTTGAAGCTGTCTCATAGCAAAAATAAGATCCACTAGCGACCTTCTTGGTCTGAAACCATATTGCTCCTTTCTCACTCCTCCTCTTACTATTCCTCTAATTCTTTTCTCCAATATTTTTTCAAACATATTTGCACAGTGGCTCATCAAAGTGACTGCCCTATAGTTCCCCCACTTCTTCCTGTCTCTTTTCTTGAAGATGAGTACAATTATTCCCCTCTACAGTCTTCTGGACAGTCCATTTTGCTCGTATCACTCTATACAGCCACTGCATGCCTCCCTCTCCTGCTGCTCTCAGCATTTCCGCCCTTACTGCATCATCTCCTGGTGCCTTCCAAACCTTCATACTTTTCACTGCCACTTCTACCTCTCCAGGTTAGGTCGCTCACACTTTTTAGTGTTCCCTTTGTCTTCTTCCTCAACCTCCGTGGTCGTATTAGCATTTAGCAGGTCCTCAGAGTACTCTCTCTTTTTATTATTGATTTTAAAAAAATGAAAAAGTGTCAGTGAAGCCGTTAATGGATGAGTTTAATGTTGGTGAGCAGACAATGCGTGATATTTAAAAAAAATTGATCGAATTTGCTGAATTTTCTGATAGTGCAATGAAAACAATTTTTTAACAGTTTAATTAACTGGAGACTTCAACGCATCATCTGTTATATATTTTTTAGCACTGCGTCTTACCACCCGTTTGGTGTATACGCTATCTGGGCTGTTAACAAGATCCAAACAAAGGTTTGAGACTAGAAGTTGAAAACCTTAGCTCGAATGCGTCAGCAGCTGAGGAATTTACACTTCACTTAAAACATTTTGTTGATAAAGAGGGGTTTCGCACCAGAACAAATTTATAAAGCAGCCCCCCTCCCTTTTTCCACCACCGATAATCGAGATTCTACTATAACAATAATATAAAGCACTAAATATGTGTTGAATCCTTAGGCTAAATTTAAAGACCTGAATTACAATTCAATTCAATTCAAAAGCTACCCACATTAAAAACGCCCCTAAATTCCCTATTGATAAAATATAAATAAACTATATCTTTGATACGATACACTTTACGCCACTCCAATCCCCTTCAATTTGGGTGTGATGTTGTTAAACTATTAAAATGGTTTGATTTAGTCTAGTATGTGGGAAGTGTATAGAGTTAAATGTATGTAATAATTATTGATTATTGTGTCAGAGTTGTGAATGTTTCCATGCTCACCTTGAGGTAATCATAAACATGTTCCTGAACCAACTGCACAAACTCTCGCTTGGTGACGTTGTCGGCCAAGATAGCTCGAGAGAACACAGTCTCGAGATAGTAGTGCTGCAACAAACAGATCGAACCCTCCCCTCCGGTCTCTCCTATCAGGATTTGTACCCCTCTATCATAGGCAGCTCGTCTGATGGCCCGTAGTGGGTCTGTGGTGATTAGCGTCCCATCCACAACGGGCCGCCATAGTTGGGGTACTTGCCATGACAGCTGGTCGAGTCGTCCTGAAGGCACTGCACGTAGACAAGCCATCACCTGCAATAGCACAGACAACTGTCACACGCCATCAACTGCAATAGCACAGACAACTGATACAAACCATCACCTGCAATAACACAGACAACTGTCACACGCCATCAACTGCAATAGCACAGACAACTGACACAAGCCATCACCTGCAATAACACAGACAACTGATACAAGCCATCACCTGCAATAGCACAGACAACTGACAAGCCATCACCTGCAATAGCACAGACAACTGACAAGCCATCACCTGCAATAACACAGACAACTGATACAAGCCATCACCTGCAATAACACAGACAACTGATACAAGCCATCACCTGCAATAGCACAGACAACTGATACAAGCCATCACCTGCAATAACACAGACAACTGATACAAGCCATCACCTGCAATAGCACAGACAACTGACAAACCATCACCTGCAATAGCACAGACAACTGATACAAGCCATCACCTGCAATAACACAGACAACTGATACAAGCCATCACCTGCAATAACACAGACAACTGATACAAACCATCACCTGCAATAACACAGACAACTGTCACACGCCATCAACTGCAATAGCACAGACAACTGATACAAACCATCACCTGCAATAGCACAGACAACTGATACAAGCCATCACCTGCAATAGCACAGACAACTGATACAAACCATCACCTGCAATATCACATACAGCTGACACAAGCCATCGCCTGCAATAACACAGACAACTGACATAATTTCGTGGACTAATTTCAGATAAATAAGGAACTAACTTAACTACATAAGCGAAAAAAACTTAAGGCAAGGCAACACATTTGATAATAAATTCAAAGTAGGTATTATTAATCCCCAACATTATGTTACCCACATAAATATGGTATTTAAATACATTTTCACCGCTACAAAAAAAACTGTCTTTACATGGAAAAAGAACGATAAAGTATAGACCGTGAACTTAGATTCTAATCATAGGGATGGGATTGTTTTGATCTGTTTAATATGACTATATCTGTTTGAATTTGGAACAGCTGCAACCAAATATCTGGCCTTGCCTTGAGGAGGGATCTGTATTTTGTTTTAGTAGTCACATAGGCAGAGAATCCTGATTCACATAAGGAAGCTGTTGAAAAGGGCAGAAGAATGATTTTCACTTTAGCTGACAAAACTTCAAATTTGTCTCTTGGCCGACACCAAAATTCTGATAGTGAAATCTTAGTTGCAAAAGTTTCTTTTATCACAGAATTTAATGTCAAATCAATCAAGCACTCATATTGATGTGATGTCAGACAGAATGGATATTCAGGCACAACCCAAAGGTGTATTTTTTAAATTTATTTCGTGGAGTTCTTCCAGAAAATAACAGTTGAAACTATTAATAACACTGCACTGCTACTTGACTTGTTTCGACTCTCGAGTGAATACTGACTGAACGGCAACTGACTGAAGGTGTGAAGAAACTTGAGGTGTTAATGTGCAATAGAAACTTCCCGGAAAATTCTGGAAATGTTTCGAAGCTAACAATCGTATCTGAGAGCGTGACAAAGTTCTCACAGAGAATGTGTTAACTGGCACATTCTAGTGTCTCTGTCTGGTCTTGCCGCGTGCAGTCTGTGTGCTTCACCAATGTTCTCGATGTTTTGCACGGTTCCAAGAAGATGTGGGTGGGCAAATATACCTGAGGTGACGCATAACATGCACTTCGGCTTTATAATACTTGCTAGCTACACTGTAGGCCTCATAGCATAATTTGGGTGTCAAAAAGTAGGAAAATTTTGATGAAAAAGTAGGGTATGTTAAAAATATTATATTCCCCTCATAGTGCCAAAATAAAATAAATATTTAAGAACAATGTTTTTATGTTATTGGGCCTGTAGCAAAAAGATGAAAAAGGATTTTATAAAAGAAGAAGAAAAAGAAGAAAGAAGGAATGCTCAACTACCATAAACCCCTTGCAATCCTATTTTTAACTCCCCCCCCCCCTTTAATTTATTTTATCTTTAGTACAGTATTTATTTTACCTCACCATTTCATTACAAATCCAAATTTGGAAATAATGATAGTATAACAAAATAGTAATAATAATAATGATAATTATTACAATAATAATGTTCATTATTTTCAAAATATGTTATAGGTTAAGATAAAGTGTCTTCCACCTAAGAATAAAATATATTGAAAAAATAATCTGTGAAGCATCATAATAAAAATATATACTTTTTTTTACCCGTGCGGGTTAAGTTATATGCAACAACAACAAAATGATCACTCTTCCAGTTGTTTTGGGGTTTCTTTGATTCGTATTGACTTGCACAAAAGTAGTCCAACATTGTTGCTTTCCTCTTTTTAATTTGCATTTGTTTGTTTCTTATTTTCTTAAAAGCAGAGTCACTTTCTTCAATTTTTTTGCCGAGTTTCTAGCGTAGTTTGAGCTATTTGCAAACCTTTCCGATCATTGATTTTCATTGCTTTATTAATCCTTTCTTTTGCTTCTACCACCAATAACTTGTAAGATTGAACTTCTTCTTAAGCTTCTGATTCTTGCTTTTCTAAAAGGTTCTCTTTTTGTATTGCTTCTTTAGCTTCCTGCGATTTCTTTTCCAAAACTTTCCTATTTGCTTGAAACTCTTCACTATGGTTTTTTATTTTCTCTTTATCTTCTCGCTCTTGTTTCTTCTGTTCAACCTCAATTCTCTTCTCTTCTTCGAGTCCAGCCAAGTATAACTTATGGGCCCATGTCCTTTCTTGATGAAATTCTTCAGGAATGCTACTGTGTTGCACTGATAGTTGTAATGTTTAATACCATCTTTGGGAGACTGCATGCCTCTGATAGATGCCTCAGAGGGACAGGTCCTGTTGTCAGTAAGATAGTTTGATGTTTGTGAGAATCCTCGCTCAACATCAGTATTTCCATGGGGTAGTACAAGGATAGCTTTAACAAGCCTTTTACTTTAGCCTATTCTAGTTGGAAATATTTCAATATAACACTACCTCCAAAAACAATTTTATAACCATTGAATTTCAAAAGCTCTGTATAAGATTTTGGACATACAATTTTATTTCATTCAAATTGTGTCACATATTATGATGCGAGATTTTGTTTTGATAACTTACAAAACAAAACAAAAAACAAAAAAAGATCCACGCCTCAACATCTACAAGCCAAACGGTTTCTTTCTTCTGGAGATAAAAAGTAGGAAAAGTAGGAGTTTTTCCTTAAAAGTAGGACTGTTCTTCTTAGGATGAGTAGGACAAAAATAGAGATCTGACATTGCTTTACATGTATGTATGTATGTATGTATGTATGTATGTATGTATGTATGTATGTATGTATGTATGTATGTATGTATGTATGTATGTAT
>CABFVX010003711.1:69310-79496 GCA_902151425.1 Timema shepardi | reverse complement strand
TTCTCCAATTAAGATTTCTTTTGTGTAATGGAAATCGACAATCCTTATTACTCAGGGGAGGTGTCAACAATTTACTGGCCGAGTAATAGCATCAATTTCCCAGCTGTAATATTCCTAATTTCCACTCTAATATCGTTATTGATAGTTTATTTATTAATAGAAACAATTTACTATATTACTTAACTGTAGTGAACTTGTTATTACCGACATTTGTCTTTAAATTTCAGTCAAATATCCCCTCCGAGTTTCATCCGTGTTCCTCTTGAATGCTAGTTCTAGAGCACGCCAACACGGGTTTGATAATGATGCCTTATTCAAAACACAATTACATATTTTATTAACCCCACCCATAAATCTCGTCAGGACATCTAATAACAATCTTAAAGTAGTCAGGAAGTAGCATCGTGGGCCATTATTTTCAAGATTTGAGAAATATAAATAACACAATATGACATTACAAATACGGTAGAATTGGGCCAAAAGATATTTTTGGAAAATAAAAACTTTATTTTGAAGGTAGCATTGATAAATATTACTATATTATTAGTAATATGTGTAGGTATATTAGCTATGCAAAGTTATAGTTGCAGAACACAAAGATGGACGTATGAATGCGTGGAAGGAGATATATTAAATCTTCTAGCTGTCATATAATATTTTTCTAAATAGAATCGGAGTTTAAATTTGTCTTCAGTTCTTCATATTCCATGTATCTAAATATAGGTATAATTTTGTTTTTATTGTGATATAAAAATGCGTAGTTTCTAAGATTATTTTAACTGTATCTTTAACTAATAAATTAATGTTACCACCAATATTAATTATGATTTTAGAATATATTCGAATAAGTATAGTGTTCAATACGCCTAGCTACGAACCTAGGGGTCTCCGGGTTCGATTCATGGCTGGAAACTTGAGTATTTTTCTCGAAAGGGGAACTACCCACCGGGCCTGGATTCACTAAGGCGAGCAAATATTTGCGCCGGCGCAAGTTTGAAAGATATGCCCAAATCCCTATTCACTAAAAGAAGCTGGTGCAATTTTACAGCGAATTTGCGCCTTTTATTTGCCACCACCCAAGAGTAGGCACAACTATTAAATCATGATTGTCTCTTCATTAAATTTAAATGATGGCATATTATCGCGATAGCTTAAAACACAATTAGTTAACTGTATTATGATTAATGAAAAATCAATAATATAGCATACGTCTGTCAAGCACCATATTTTTTTCAATTAAGATAGTGGTAACAAAGCAATCACTTACGTTTTATTGTTGAATTTTTACTTTCAAACAAGGAAATGGCATTTCTTCCATTATTACAAAACAAAACGTCAAACAAAACCACGAACCATGTAATCTTTGTTTAGATCCAAAGAGGTTTGTATTGCTCCAAGTCCAAATACATCTCGTCACTAACTAACATGGAGGTTATTATAGCTTTAAAATAAGTTTAAAAGTTTTTATAAATGTTTTATTAATTGAACTTAACTTTAAACTAATAATACAAATAAATACTAAATAATGAACTAATATATTTTTTGCAAAGCAACAAGAAAGGGGCCGCTTATAATTTTATTGCTAGTTGATTAGCAAAATGTTTAGAAATCTTTGTATTTGCTGTCATTTTCAATAGAGATTAAAAATAAATTAAATTGGACTTTGAAAGTAAATTCTTCACAAGTATTGGTCGAAATGAGACCAATTGATGACGTTTATGGTGACGTCACCATAATTCTTTCCCCCTGCTTGCGCGTTGTTTAGTGAATACGGAAATGGAGCAAATAATAAAGCGCATCTTTAGGGATAACTTGGGTGCAAAGTTACGCTTTTTCTAGATTTTCGCTGGAGGAGAATTGCACTCGTTAGTGAATCAAAGCCCTGCAGGATTTTGTCAATAAATCATCAGTTAGGTTTAAGAGTTTCCACTGGTTTCACACCCACACATTCACTATCAACATCCCATCTCATCAGAACATGGAAACAGCCTCCACGAAAAGAAAGTACGATTGTTACATTGGGGCGTTTTTTGGGCAGCGTTACATTATTACTGGCTAATCTTTTCACAAAACTGGTCTACGAGGGATGTAGCCCAGACACGCAATAAATAAATATATAGGCCCCTAGTTAAAAATTGACAACCCTTGCACGGATATTGAACCTGGCGTTTTGGTCTATAAGAACCAATTGTTTTGGATTAAACTTCCTTAACCCTTTTATAGCTTTGCACTCAAATTATTTGAAGCTAAAATTATTTATTTTTCACTCCAATAAAAAATTATATATGTGTTTTAATATATTTTTTTAATTAATGATATTGGTAGGAAATTACTATCAGAGTTTATTAGGTATTGACAATAGTTTATAAAAAAATTACAGCTTCAGTTCACAATACTTGAGGTATACATGTTTGGAAATTGTTTGTGCAGAGTATTTATTGTTAATTAGCTTATTTCTATCAATATTATACTGTATTTTCTAAATACAATTCTTATTGTATATGACATAAAAATAGTTGGAAAACCCTCTAATACTCTTATATAATATTGTCATGGCCTGATTTCCAATTAAATCGAACAAAAGTTTGTTACATAATATTAACTTTTCAAAGAATTGTAATAAGGAAACCGTTCTGTTTATTTTTTCAGTGAACACTACTTGAAATTAACATGAATAAATAGACCGTAAATATTATTCTTAAATACCAAGCAAAAAGTATGCTCAGCGAATCAGTTTAGCTTACGCGAAGAAAGTGAAAATGTTTTGTCTAATTTTATTTTATGACACACTTTCAATAAATTACTTGTTTCGTAAAGTATCCTAGCGAAACCAGCTTTTGTTTTACTCTTTTAAAATTGCATTTCTAATTTTAAGCTGATGTGAAAACATTGAATTAAAACATTACATTAAAAGTTATGGGTAAATTAAAAATAATGTATGGTTTTAAAACAAAAAAATATTATAAAATAATCATACATAGTATTTATATTAATAAAAAATATATCCTCACTCCCTCTAAAATCTAGTGTTATGCTAACTTTGGATAAGTCAATACTCAAAACTGACTTAATTTATAGCTATATAAATATATATAGATGTGTATATATTTATATGGAAATATTTATATATATATATATATATATAGAGAGATGTGTATATATTTATATGCATATATTTATATGCAAATATTTATATATATATTTTGGATGAATGTATTCACATTTTAAGGATATTTTACCTTGAAAAAATAACTTGAAGATGTATCAAATTTAAAAGGATAATATATTTTAACAAAAGGGAAGTTAACAGTGAAATAATTAACTAAAACATAATTAGTTTAGCTACTAATTACATTTTGCATTTAAGTGTCAGTGAATTATTTATTACACACTTTAACTAATTATTAAAGGAAGGAAGGAAGGAAGGAAGGAGTGTCCCTAATGTAGATATCTCCTGGCTACAGTTGTTTGTAGCTGAGTGTACCTGATGTAGTTCTATCCTGGCTACAGTTGTTTGCAGCCAAGTGTACCTAATACAGCTCTATAGTGGCTAAAGTTGTTTGTAGCCGAGTGTACCTGATGTAGATCTCTACTGGCTACAGTTGTTTGTAGCCGAGTGTACCTGTTGTAGATCTCTCCTGGCTACAGTTGTTTGTAGCCGAGTGTACCTGTTGTAGATCTCTCCTGGCTACAGTTGTTTGTAGCCGAGTGTACCTGATGAAGAGCCCGCTGAATGAGATGGTTGGAGGTGATGAAGGGAAGGAAAGTATCTCACAATCCCCAGAGTCGGGCGTGGTGCCAGGATGACACCCCATACATTCTGTGTCCAGTCACGACATTCCATTCAAGACATTGTCATGGGGGGATTCTCTAGTGATCCGCTGTTATGCCGGTAATGATCCTTGAGGAGCTGTTGGGATAGGTTCAACAAGCTTCTGTCCAATGATCATTACGTTACTTTTAAAATGTTTTCTGGTCCAACGACTAACAAATGCCATATTTCATTAAGCTGACATCAAATATATGGCACATCTTCTTTAATGAGGGATGGAAGTAAACGCGGGTTAACGTTTTTATGACAAAAAAAAAATCAACATATTTTTAGTGAAACTAAATCAAATATTGATACAGTTAATAAGGTAATCATAATAATTATTGGTTATTTGTCAAGAATATCATGTAATTTGATCAAGACTTTTCCTCTTCATTTAGAAATGTTCTGTTCAAATGCCATTACGTACTGTGCATAACAATGATTCAAAAACTATTATTAATATGCAAAGAAAAATAAACTAAACATATTATAATGAAGCAATATTTTTTTTTTTTTGGTCCAAAGGGTTGTTTTTTTGCTACCGTATTTTACTACCCATTCATTTTATACGCACATGCACTAATCATGATAATATTTTAGGGATGAGTATGTATGAATTTAGAGGAATTTTATCAACATTTTCGTGGAAGGAGGGTAGAAAACATTTAGGAAAAAGCACCCTCGATAGACCTAACATGGATTTTAACCTCAACTTCCCCATATTCGGCATGCCAGTTTATTTTGAGAGTGGTGCTTTAAGATGGGCATGTAGGGGACGAGAGAAAAAAAAATTAGTGGTTTTTGCGGTTTTTATATCTAAACCTTTTTTTTTTGTTAAAATAAATAAAATGTAGGTTCGGTACCAACGTAGAATTTAATTTTCTTCATATGGTGATATTAACAGCTGTTGTTGAATCTCTCTTAAGGGTGTCCTGGAAATTATTGATAACTATTGAAGAGACCTGGTGTTAAGCCCATGCACAATAAAAAAAAAAATGGGCGTACAACCCCAACGGGTAACAAGATGCATTGCTAAAAAAATATGTCCTTTTACACGAGTTCAAAGGTCATCTACACTAAAGTTCAATTTTTATAGAAAGAACCTTATCAAACAATTATGAAGTTGCTAAACACGTGACAATACTTCAAGCCTTGTAATTAATTTGAGGTTGTCACTTTTGAATGAAATTATCAACGCCTATAAAATAATACCGATAAAATATGAAAATAATATCAATATTGGTCGAAAAAATAAGTTTGAATTTTCTAAAAAAAATCCTAATTTGAATATTGTAGTTTATAGATACCATACCCTTGTGCTTATCTACCTAGTATTTCAATCACGCCCGTTTTTCAGGTGTTAACATAACGGACTTGTCACATATCTCGAGGTGCTTGGGTGAGAACAATCTCGATCTAGTCTCGTCAAAGAAGACAGTGGTATGAGACACAAGATGGATGGACCATGTCACACGCTACTGTGCAATGGTCATGTACAAAGATTGGATCAACAGAGAGTGGTAAAGAGAGAAAGAGAGAGACATATGTTTCTAGTCTGGAGATGATCATGAAGTCGTCAATAGGAATCATTACTTCTTATAGTGCACAGTACATCCCCAATACATCGTAGGAAACAAGGAACGAATCTGCAACATTTGTTTGGAGCTACCCGCCTCGGTGGCGTAGTTGGCTAACGCGCTAGTCATGTTTAGCCAGACTGCTGAGGACGGGGAGATCGAGGTTCGAATCTCGGTCGGGTGAACTGGGAGGGTGGGTTTCCTAAATGGTTTTCCACTCTCCCTCCACGCAAATGCGGGTTCACTTCCTCTAATTCAACCTTACCAATTTCTAATCCATTAGAGTAATTAGTACTTAAAGCGTATAACCCGAACGGGTAGTAAGACGCGGTGCTAAATATTATTATTATTATGGTAAAAGAAGCGGGCGCAATTTGACAGAAAAATTGCGCATTTTATTTGCCACCACTCAAGAGTAGGCGCAACTATTAAATCATGGTTGTTACTTCATTAAATTTAAATGTTGTCATATTATCGTTATGGCATAAAATACAATAATTAGTTAACAGTACTCTAAATAATAATAAATAAATTAAAATAACATATGTATGTCAAGCAGAAATTTTGTTTCCATTTAAATAGTGGTAACAAATCATTTATTTATTTGTTGAAATTTTACATTCCAACAAGGCAATGGCATTTCTCTCATTGTTTCAAAACAAAATTTACGAACAGTGCAGTCTTTGTTTAGATCCAAAGAGGTTTGTATTCTTCCAAGTCCAAATACATCTCGTCACTAACTAATATGGAGGTTATTATAGCATTAAAATAAGTCTAAAAGTTTCTTTAAATGTTTTATTAATGGAACTTAAGTTTTAAACTAGAAATATTAATAAATACTAAACAATGAACAATTAATATTGTTTTTGTAAAACAACCAGAAAGAGGCCCCTTCTATTTGTGTTGTTAGTTTATAAGCATAATATTTAGAAATCTTTGTATTTGTTGTCATTTTCATTAGATATTTAAAATAAAGTAGCCTTGACTTTGAAAGTAAATTCTTCACAAGGATTGGTCGAAAAGAACGCAATTGATGGAGTTTATGGTGACGTCACCATTATCTTGCCACAAGTTTGTGCCTTGTTTAGTGAATACGGAAATGGAGCAAATAATAAAGCGCATCTTTGGGAATATTTTGAGTGCAAATTTGCGCCATTTCTAGACTTGCAGTGGAGCAGAATTGCACTCGTTAGTGAATCCAGGCCCAGTGGTCTTGTGGTAAGATGTTCACATCAGTACCCGATGTTAGTGGGTCCAAACTCAGCCGAGGTCGGTAGACTTTTCTTGAATGATAAAAATCCGTAGCACAACTTCCTTCGGAGGGGAAGTAAAACCGTCGGTTCAATGTCGATTGTGGCATGTAAAAGAACCTTGAAGGTGAAAATACCTTTCTGGAAACATTGGTAGGCCATTTTGCGCTCGGCCATAGAAATTCAGTGTGGTAGGCACTGGAGAACGGGGTATTATCATATGAGTCAAGGCAAAGCAATAACATAATATCCTATTTAGGGGGTGAACTGTAAACTCCCTGAAATAATACTGCAATGTAGGAGATCGTGGTTAACTTGTGGTTGCGACCTGTATCATTCCAATGTTGCACCAGTTGGGTCTAATGAGGGTGGATGTTCATAAATGGTTTCTCACTCTCCTTCCACGCAAATGCGGGTAGACTACCTCTAAAATGCTTTCTTAATTAGTTCTAACCCATTAGAGTAGCCATCATATATGTATATAAACTGAGCCGGTAGTAAAACAAGGTGATACAATTTTGAAAATTGAAAAATGACACCTGGACACGGGAATCGAATCCGGGACCTTTTCCCGTGTCCATCTGTCATTTTTCAATTTTAAGAATATTGTATCTGTGTGGAGTGATCCCTCACTAAATGCATACATAATAGCTTCGGCTATTAGATTCTTAAGGTGATAAAAAATACTAACCAGATAATTTCATTAACAATTTAGTATATTTTATCAATCAACTTATAAATAAGAAAATATCACTAATTAAAATAAATCAAATAAAACATTTAAGGGGTGTATTAAACATATTAATGTAGCTCACGACAAGGCGAGCGAAAGACGTTAGACAACAGGTTTCAAAATATTAAAAGTGTTAAGCAATGTTTACTAATATTTCTCAGCTATTTAGTAATATCCATGTAAACTGTTGGACAACACAACATAAAGTAAGTAACTCTTTATTCGTTCCGCATAACACACATTCAAAGTTCCATTAAAAACCAAGCTTACTACCTAAAGTTGTCATGTACCAAAACAAGCTTCTTAGCTATACACTTTCAATAAACATACTACTAAAATAGACACTGTACTGGTGGAATCGTATGCACGGATAGTGTACCGGCCTCTGATGTGGGAATCCTAACAGTTTTCATTAGTTCTGGGGTCTTTTTGTAACAAGATTAATTCTCATGCTAGCTCAGTTTTTCCCAAACTTTTGTCGCGTACCCCTTTCGTGATTAATGATCTTAAAAAGTGGTATTCAACCTTGGGTACACGAATACATCTCAGGGGATGTGTAAACTTTAAAAATATATATAAATACATACATATTATTATTTAACAATAGGTCTAGAAGTAAGAACATGTGAACTGGGAGCGTTAATTAATTATTTTTTTCTCTCTCTCTCTCCCTTAGATGTATATTATAGAATATGTATAACTTTCATTATAGACCAACACATCTAGTGGTACAGAATTGAGGATATTATACATCTGAGGGTGCACCAACAAAAAAGGTTCGATACCAATGCCTTAACAAACGTACTTCTTTTAGCTTTTCATAAAAAAATATACAACTATCTGCTATCATGTAATATATAAACGGTATTTCCAAATGTTAAAACAAGCTTGAGTGTGTAGCTAAACAAAGCCATTACAGAGGAAATGAAAGTGTTATAAATATCCATGACATCGCGTCAAAGTCCGCATTAATTTGTCTATAAAACTTAATCAAGAAATTACTATTGAATTTAGAGTAAAGGAAACGCGATAAAGGGGGAGTGATTTTTATTTATTGCAAAACTATTTTTTTGGCCAGAGTAAATAGCATATTTATCTAATAGAAACATAGTTTAATTTTATTCACATGATAATTATAAACAGTTCTTGAATACCTGTTAAGGGTGTCCCGGAACTTAATGACAACTCTTTCTCTTCATTTAAAAAATTATTATTAGCACCGCGTCTTACTAACCGTTCGGGTTATACGCACTTACGCTAATGTGTAGTGGTAGGGTGATTGTGAGATGAAATGGAGGACCTACAGCTTAACGTGGAATCCGAACCCCCGTGGAGGCCTGGCATTCCCCACATTCACAAGATGTCTTGTCAGAGGTGAAGGAAGGGTTTGGTAATCAGATAAGTCTTTACCGGGACCGAGGATTGAACCCCGGCCGCCAGCATAGAAGTCTGACACCTTACCCCTAGACCGCCAGGTCACCCTCATTTAAAAAGTTTCTCATCTAATACCACTATGCTCATGACAGATATTCAATAACTGTTGGTATCTCCATGTGAAGAAAACTAAACTATGTTTTCACTAGAGCAATATTTATTTAATTTTTGTCAACAATATGTTTAGCCGTAGAAACTACAAAAATACTAACCTTTTCTCGCGTCCCCTACACTCCCACCCTAATAGAACTAAGTAGCACGCGAACCCCCTGAAGAGTAAAGGTATCACAGTTTCGAAAACAATGCTTTAGACAAATATTGGTGGTGTTAATAAAATATCCTCCTTATCATCTTTTGTACAACATAATATACATTTTTGAAGAGTATTTAACGTGTCACTTTATTAACCAACTGAATATTTTAACACAACTAATTACAAACTAATCTAGCTAGTCTAAGATAAACGTTAAGTCCCCTGACCACCAAGTAATCAGAGTAAAATGTGAAATGACCATTTCACCAATGAGACACTTTGTCAAACGTTCCACGAATTGAACTTGGGCATCGGAAAGAGTCGCAAACCGATTGAACTAAGGTAGCCAAAGCGATCTATGTTGCACATAACCAGAATGGACCCGTGTATCGTTGGTCGCACGGTCTAAGGCAGTGGTAGACAACCTACAGCCCACGGATTGGGTCCAGCCCTCAGACTAATTTTATTTAACTCGAAAAATATATATCAAACAAACAACTATGTTCATACAAATATATTAATAACTAATCATGTACGATACGAGAAAAATAAAGTTGAAATTGTTTGCTCAATATATTTTCCATACCTCCTTAGCATTTTTTAAAACTCTATACGGCCCGTGATGTCACAAATTTGATTACCTTTGTTCTAAGATGTCACTCTTACAATATAATGTATTGTAGGTGACGACGAGTCCAGGGTTCGGATCTCGATTTGGTGTACTAGATGTTAGTTTTCCTTTAATTGTTTTCTAATCTTCCTTTTGCGCAAATTTGGTTATATTAGACCGAAATTCCAAGATCCTCCTCACATCCAATTAGTGTGAAAAGCCCAGTCAGATGTAAAACGCAGTGCACAGTAAAAGGGATAAGAAAAATAGTTTAAGAACAGCTCTCTTGCGAGTAGTTAAAAGTCCGGTTGTTGCTATTATGTGAGACTTATGCAAAATTAACAGCACACTAGGAATCTATCTATGTACCAATATCAAATATTTTATCAACTTACACTGGGTCGATTGTACGATAAGCGTGTTCAAAATTAATTGCTGATACAACCGAGATAAGCCATAAATTGATGAGGCTGCCTGTTTGGCGATAGGTGCTCACAAAAAAAAAAAAAAAAAAA
>CABFVX010003711.1:0-69143 GCA_902151425.1 Timema shepardi | reverse complement strand
AAAAAAAAAAAAAAAAAAATAGAGGGTCTATTATAATAAACGTATTCTATATCAAAAAACTTATTTAAATCAAGGTCATTACATCACACGTTCAAAATGAATCTTAATATTTTAACTAATGATCTTGTACTCACATTGGTTGTAAGCCACACAACGCGAGAAAAATTGATCTGAGCCTTAATCTGACGTAGAATGTTTATAATGACCGTGCTGAATACCACGTGGTCATCAGTATCATCAACACCGCTGATATATTCCACGTGGCAAGCGATATTCTTCTTCAGATGAAACCGGCCGTGGACAAGGTGGGATTCGGTGCAACAGTGAGCCAAAGGAGACTATTTTAGCACCGCGTCTTACTACTATAAGCTGTTAGGGATCATATTAGAAAAGTTGAACTTTTTAGAGGAAGTGTATCCGCAGTTGCATGGAGGGAGAGTAGAAAAACATTCAGGAAAAAACCCTTCCTCAGTACAAACGATCGTGATCGAACCCCCCGATCTCTTCGTTTTCGGCAATTGCAAGAATAGCACCTTAGATCATGCGGCCACCAAAGAGGGTTATTTTATTAGGCGTAACTGTCGTATTTGACTGTGTTACCGGTGATGGTTATATCCAGATTCAAAACCCGGTTGGGTGTAGTAAGGGTGGTTTTAACTCCCATGGCTTCCAACACTTCTTCCACGTAAATGCAGGTACACTTACTCAAAAATTCTTCATTTCTACCCCATTAGCATAGCTAATGCATGCGTACTACCTAATCGTGTACAGACACGCGTTGAAAACATAATTACATATTATTTTGTTTCCCCGCTTTCAAACTAGCTGCATAGTTACATCATTGGTTTAGGTATGAGTAAGGTTGAATATAAAGGAAACGTACCCGCATTTGGGTGGAGGTAGAGTGGTATTCCATTTGGGAAAATAATACCTTCACAGTATATTCAAACGGGATTCAATCCTTGAGCTCCAGGTAATATGAATTCCATTATAATACGATCCTAACGCTTTAGAACGTGCAATCATCCATGCGGGTGTTTGAATTGTTCATTAAGTGAAAACTCTAAATAAATGAGTCCAACTCTTAGTATTTATCAATAGTCTTTAATTTTAATTTAAAAACAAAAATGTAGATCTAAAACACGAAACTTTAGTAATTTTACTTGTTTCGCTAAGGCTACTTTTAAAATTTAAAGATTCTTAGATATTTTGAGATAGCATAACTTATAATCTCGATACCACGTGATTGAAAAAATTAATACTTAGATAAATTAGTGAAGCTGATCTAACTTTAAATATAAATAAGACTTGGAATGTTATTAAGACGTGAATATTTTATTTTTTATTTTTTAACAAAACACCATCACCACAAGTTGTAAACATCTTTCAAAGGACACCAGCAGAGTGTTTTTTCTCTATGTATTTGAGAGAAGCACTATGCTATTCATCAAACAGTAGTAGATAATATATATATATATATATATATTCTTCAGTGGCCACACGGTCTAAGGCGTCACTATCGTGTTAGATTAGGCTGTTGATCACAGTGATATCTGTGTTCGAAACTTTATAGAGTGAACTAAGAGTAGTTTTTTAAAAAATAAAATGGTTCCACTCTTCATCCACGAAAATATTGGTACACTTCCTCTACATTTAACATTCCTCATTCCTAGCTCACTAGCATAATTAGTACACATGAGTATAGTAACCTAAAAAAAAAAGTAAATAATAGCCAAGGGAGCAAGAAAGGATGTGTCGTTTTTCCGCGCAACCAATTTGTTGGTATGTTCAGTATTTAACGCGAGAGAGCGATGCGCCAAACGTCACAGGAATACATAACTAAGGTATTAAAATGTGTTTTAATCGCGGCTATTTATCACGAGACACGATTCTTTATCGAGTTATTGTATGGTTTATAAATAGCAGTAGTTCTTGCCACAGTGGCGGTCAAATGTTCAAGGATAACAAACTAATTGAAAGTAAGTTTGATCAAGGCATTTTTATTTACTTGATTTTTATTTCCCCCCGTATAGGTGAGCACTTGTTTGAAATTTTAATATCGTTTGTTTTGATTTTAAAGTGAAAAAGTTCAAATATCGAATTCTAGCTGGAGGCTCTTAGGTTTGCTTTCCAAATATTTATTTTCCTTCTACCTCAGCACCCACGTCTCAGCTACATGAAAAGTGATGCTCCATTTATGACACTTCAGCAGCGTCTTCCTCATCTTCAGGTTAAGTTTGATTGCAAGTAACATCTTCTTATTGTTGAAAGCAGCCTTGGCCAGGGCTATTTTTGACTTTAACCTCCATGTACACTGCATATCTGTCGTAATTATACTCACTGTGGTATTTTTAATGTACCATATCCTTCAACTGCTGATTCCCCACGGCACTACCTTTGACAGTACTACCACGTACTCTACCTATTTTACTGTATTTATCACACATACTCCTATTTTCAAATCACCATCCTTCAATTAACATAACATATTCCTTGGACAGCTCTCACGGTAAGTGAAATTCACGTCAACGTTAAGTCCACCATGACAGTTTCAACTTTAAAACCCGAGGAGATAATTTAAGTAACGTTACGGGGGTGTTAAGTGAACGTCAAGTTGAAAGTAATCCCAGCGTTATATTAGTAAAAGGAAGGTAACATCTGTATCTCTAAACATAGGCGTGTAAATGAGTTGTTAATTCAACGCTGCAGTGATGAAAGGGTGGCCTATTCCTCAGGCGTAAAGATTACTTGAGATGTTGTATTCTAGTTGGGTATATCCTACTCATACAAATAATCGAATTAACTAACACGAACCCGTATTTATCACAAGAGCTATCACACTAATTCATATTATAGTCGAAAAATTATATATACACATACAAATTACAGTTGTGTTTTGTATTAAATTCGTGGTAAAAGTTAGGTTTAGAAAATATAACACAAATTAATATTTCTCTGTTAACAAATATAACTATATTACTCTATTGGCATTGAAAAGATTTATCTAATGTGATATGACCCATGGTTTAATAGAGTAGAGTGTCGATAGTTTGGACGTCAAAAATCCGGATCATCGATAAGCCGGATCACCAAGAAAAAAATGTATTTATAAAAATAACCAAAGCGGTAGCAACATCAAAGACATGTCCGCCAAACTGCATCTCAACCCTTGGTCAAAACAAACACTGGATACTTTTGTTGTTGTTAGAGTTTTTCCTTATTATATTTCTTCACACATTATAGTATTTAGCAGCAAAAAAACACTGTTCAAATAAATCGTCTATGTTTATTTTTGGTATTTATTTTTGTATTTTCGAAAATACCGAAAAATCGATAATACGGAATGGGTCGATCCCCGATTAGTCCGAATTATCAACGCTCTACTGTATATAAATATATTTAGGTAGTTGTAATAAATTCTGTAACATTCAGAATCAAATATTTCTTAGAATAAAAACTGCCCCAGTATCGATGCATAGATACCGGTTTAGGTATTCAGCTTTGAAACTATTAAATCAATAAATAATACGTTAAAATAATTGGTAAGAGACATAGCTACATGTAGAAGGATTTTAGTATGAATAAACTTAACAAAATAAACACGAATTTGAAGAGGGGGGAACAATGAGAACATTTTAATAATGTATGACATTATAGATATTGACAGCTGCATATTATTTGACTAGACGTATGAATGTAGATCTGGTAACTTTTCTACATTTCGTATAGTGTTATTCCTATGAAAATTGGATTGAAATTTCTCATGGATCTAAATTATATATTTCAAAAAATTATTCAAAACTCATATGTTTAAAAAAATATATTATTTTGTTAATTTTATAATATTGATATATAAAACTGAACAAGATTGTTAAAGCTGATTTTAAATGAATTTTATTTTCAAAAACACGTCATCAATGACATATCATTGATTTTTTTTTTATTTCAAAAGAACATTTATTTTCTTAATAGACATATAACACTTTAAGATGGAAATTAACTTGTCTAATGATGCATTTGTTTCTGTTATAGCATTAAATTAAATTAAATATTAAAATCAAATAGCCAAAACTATATTTGTTTCAATGAGGATTTACTCGCATCTAGATATTTTGAAAATTGAAAAATGACACCTGGATACAGGGATCTCGAACCCAGGATATTTGGCTTAGTATGCCAATTGTCTAACCGCTGAGCTAACCAGGAATTGTCCCGTGCCCAGGGTCATTCTTCAATCATATTTTAAGGCAGAGTCTATGATGGTGTCATTTTTCAATTTTCCGAATATGGTATTTAGATGCGGCTAAATCTGTACTAATAAAACATATATAATATCTTTGGCTTGCTGATTCTTAAATATGATTAATTGTACAAATGGCAGCAATAAGCCAACTACTGAGTCGAAGATGGCTGCGTTTTCTGATAGCTCGTGATCTTAATAAATCACACATTTGTAGCCGACGATTTCCCCACGTCCATCATAGACTCTGCCTTAAAATATGAGGAAAGAATTACCCTAAGCATGGGACGATTCCTGGATAGCTAAGTGGTCAGAGCATTGACGTACTAATCTTGGTTCGATTCCCATGTCCAGGTATAATTTTTCAATTTTCATAAATTAAATGTAGTTGAAGAATTACACCTGAGCACGTGATTGAAATGAAGACAGTTGGATTAATATTATTAGAGAATTGGCGTGATTGGCCTAAGGTAACGGGTCCGATTCCCGTTACATGTGTCATTTTTCAACTATGTTTAATTACGAATTTAAAAATATACATCAACATGGATATGTTTGTTATGTATTTTATGTTATCATAATTATATTTGATTTAATGACAGATTAATAATATTTACTATCATTTTCTAACCCCATGCTTTGTGCAGACTAAATAACCTCACTATAATTATAGAGCACAGTTATTTAATGCTATTATATAAGTATTGCATTATTTATAACGTCATTGGATGAACAAACAAAAAATCTAGTGTCAAGTAAAGCGTGGTTAGAACTTTCACTTAATTTAAAGAACAAACTCATTAGTTCTGCTTGAGAAGTTCGCAAAAATATTGGTTGAACCATGAATGATACTTTTCAACACCAACTGACAAGCTGTCAGATGTAACTAGGAGAAATGAAAGTTCTTAAATATGAGCCAATTTAAATAAAGACCAGTGGAAGTGTCTAGGTATTTGACTAAAGATTTCTTCCTCTAATTCTTGGGTATTGGTACGGTACACTTGCACAGTAACAGACTTATTTTAATTCTCTATAGACTTATGAAGGGCTTATTCTAATTTGGTTCGAATAAAGTAATTTCATAAATCTGAATCTTAGCTTCTTCTCATTTATAGTCCGAAGCAAAGAGAAATCTTTGATCCTATTTCCGATCGCACACAAATTGTATATTAATATATTTTTAAAATATATAAATTTATCAATCATTATATAATTTTTTAACAAATAAATTAATATACTTTGTAAAATACTTTATTTAATTACTTTAATAAACATATTAGGTACAGCTTCATTAATAGTTCTGCCAGTAATTATTTATGATGTAATAAATATCAAAGCTATTATATTTGTTAATTACGGTTATAGACGAATTTAAAAATCATATTCCTGGATAGGTCAGTGGTTAAAGTTTTGAAGTACTAAACCAAATGTCCTCGGCTTGAGTCTCGTGTCAAGGTGTCATTTTGTTATTTAGAGAATATAAAAATTATTTAACTTAATAATTGTATTATTATTAATATTAGTAGTAAAAATAGCTGAACTATGAGTATATTAAAAGCAAGGGCTATTAAAATAATATTAGGAATGGGGATGAACAGTCTAGCTTAGAATAAATGTACCCATTTGCAGGAATAAGAATTACAAAGGAGGTAAATGTGTTTCTAAAACCTCATACCACTCGGTCACAGCGGAATCTTTCGGTAAATAAACAAATATAAAATGTAAGCTAATGGCAGAAAAACATTTTAACATTTGAGTCTATTCCGACATAATCGACAAAAGATCAAGATAAGTAAAAGATTCAACATTCTGATAGCTAATGCTTATGGCTATAGTTAGAAATGTTGAAGTTTCGCAAATACTAAGTTGTGGAACTATTATACATTAAGTTTGTATTAAAAGGACCGCATCTGAGCGTTAAATTGTGACTAAAGCTTATTTGATATATTCATACGTCAAGTCATGTGATATACAACTTTAACTTATGATAGATGTTATAAATACTGCTTAAATAACAACAGGATGTTCAAAGTTTCCTTTCTAAATGAGACATGAAATCGAATTGAAGCTAGAAACGTATGAATCAAAGTTGAAATTGGAATTAATGGTTTTTTTTTGTCAAATAACATTACTTTTAGTTTTTAAATTATTTATATAAGTTTAGATTAAGTAAAAGTTTTGGAGTAAAAAAATCACACTAAATTATTTTATGCTGACATATCTGAAATTACTCTCTGCTTAAGTTATACACAAAACAATAATTTTATCGGCTCTCATTGGGTGTGAAACGTGGTCTCTTACCTTATATGACGAAAACAAATTCAGGCTGTTCGTAAACAAGGTGCTTAGGAAGATATTTGGTCCAAAAAGAGATAATGATACTGGGAAGTGGAGGACGTTACGTTATGATGAGTTGCATACCCTGTACTCATCACAAGACATTGTTAGGATAATAAAGTCTTGTTGATTACGGTGGACATGCCTGATGCAGCGCAAATGTAAGAATATAGAACCGTGTTCAGGATACTGAGTGGTGAACCCAATGGGAATAGGCCATTGGGAAGACCTAAACGTATATGGGAGGATAACATTAGAATGGTCCTGAAAAAGTAAGGGTGTAATGAGATGGATTGGATAGAACTAGCTCAAGGTAGGGTTAGGGTGTAATAGGGTGGACTGGATAGAACTAGCTAAAGATAGGAATAGGGTGTAATGATGTGGACTGCATAGAACTAGCCAAAGATAGGAATAGGCTGTAATGATGTGGACTGCATAGAACTAGCCAAAGATAGGAATAGGCTGTAATGATGTGGACTGCATAGAACTAGCTCAAGTTAGGGTTAGGGTGTAATGAGGTGGACTGGGTATAACTAGCTAAAGATAGGAATTAGGCTGTAATGATGTGGACTGCATAGAACTAGCTAAAGATAGGAATAGGCTGTAATGATGTGGACTGCATAGAACTAGCCAAAGATAGGAATAGGGTGTAATGGTGTGTGCTAAATATAACTATCTCAAGATTTGGATAGGTGGAGTACTTTTATAAGTGCGGCAATGAGCTTTCAAGTTACTACTGCCATAGAGTAAATAAGTACGTTATGTAATTTAATTAGTAGCTCTTGTAGAGTGCTCATTTGAAATAACTTTTATTTAGTGAGATATTTCAAATAACTTCGGTATGTATTGAATTTGTCTTCTTTTGAAATTTTTCTAAGATGCGAAGGCTATTGTGGATGTCAAAGTCGAGGCAAAGGAGATTTTGAAGCTTTGTACAGTAAGGATTTGATCAATTTTGACCGTAAAAAGGTTTATGTCTTATTAGAGGTTCTCTCTACTAGAATACTAAAATCGGTCAGTAGGTCAGACAAATGAGATATAATACGAATAAAAATTTACTACAGGAGTGTAGTGTATTATGAAACAAATTCTGAGGTATTTTTTTAAAAGAAGCCGTGTATACCTATGGTAGGATTATGGTATGAACGACCATTTAGAAAATATAAACATATATTTTTGCAATTAACTGTGATAACATTTTACTATATTATTAGTAGGACCAAGATTTTGATGACGTCATCTTTTTTTTGTTCTTCATATATAATCATGCTCATAACTACAACATAAATATTCTATTCACTATCCCATATTGTAGATATTTTTCAGAGTAATTTTGGAATTTAAGTTAATATTATCTTGTTTTCCGTAATTTTTTAGGTAATTTGGATTCATTTGAAGGCATTCATGTAGAATAAGTGCATTATTAAATACTATCGATATTTTATGCATAGATGCTCAAACATATTTTTTCAATACACAGTTTCCGGAATAATAAGGTAACGTAATCAATTAACATTTATATACTTTTTGCTTGTGTGGATGTAGAACACACATTCTTGGTGGGACACTATTACTAAACTGAAGAGGGTTGCGTTGTAAGGGGGCAGCTATTACTTTTGAAGCAGATATTTGTAAGTCAAAATTAATTTAGATTGAAAGAGTTTAGTTGTTAGAGGCATTTAATTGCATTTTACATTTGTAAAGTTCGTGTTTGATTAAGTACTGTCTATTAAGAGTCTTAATTCATATTTTAGGTCATTTTTTGAAACTTTGAAATTATTTTTATAATTTTTAGGTAATTTTATATATGGTTTTTTGATATTTTTAGTTCATAAAAATCCAGACCCTGATGAATAATTTTTGTATTATCTATTAAAGGCGAAAGATGAAAATCACAAGATTTGGTGTATGAATATAGAAAGGTAGTTTTAGTAGCATTTTTTTAACTATCAGTTATGGTGCTTAATACCAGAATCCCACTATATTTTAACTCCCGCTTTACTCGATTGTGAACGTAGAGGATATTAACGTTGTATGTAATAATATATAGACAGCAATATATCGTCAACTTAAGATGCTATTAGATACAGTATTGTCATATTCAACCATTATATCCCATAGTTCCCTATTCACCAACAATTCTATGATCAATGTTCAAAATAAGGTTAGTTTTTTTTAATGAATTAAGGTGGTAGCATATATATTTAGTTATGAATCGGATTATTTTATATTTGGAAGATTAAGGAAAGAAAAAATCAAGACGAAATTATATATTATGTGACTCACCTTGAAGATATAAGTGATAACTCTTTCTACTCTACTCTGCCGGTACTTTTCTTAATTCAGTAAAACATTGGGGAGACGTTTGCAGAATATCTTCAAGATGATCTACTTAAAACGGTAAGGTTAGGTGCGCGATAACGCGCTTGTATTTTATTTGAGAGCCCAGGATTTAAAGTGGTTCTATCATTTTTAACAGCACAGTGCTATAAAATAAACAAAACTTTCCCCTGTCAAACAAAAACATTAACATGTTGTTTTGCGATGCTTCTCAGGATTAACTAACTAAACCGGATTAATATATCAATAACTCAATTGACTAAGAGTATATATTCCAATTTGCGCTGATTACAATTTTGGTGAACTGGGTAAAATATTGCCCGGAAACGTGTGTCCCTCAGCTGACATTCAACAACTGGGCAGATCTTCCTCGCTCCAAACATCATGATAAATAGATTACAAAGGAACATTATACAGGATGAGGCAGAAAGTGTTGACACAATTAATAACACTATAACGTTACTATTTTTACTAACAAATGCCTCAAATGTAGCTTAAAATAACAACAAAAGACTGACGATTTTCTACATACCCTTGAAATTATTCATATTAAAAAAAAGTCTTTAAGATGACCACCGTTGTACGTACTCCTCAAAACTTAACATGACTTTGTGCTATATTTCTTGTTTAATTTGTTTTAAACACAACTTGTGAGTGTGTGAAACTCCAGGCCTTCACCTTGGTTCAAAACCCACGTTAAACTGTAGGTCCTCCATTTCATCTCACAATCACCCTAACATTACACATTAGCGTAAGTGCGTACAACCCGGACGGGTAGTAAGACGCGACGCTAATAATAATGGTTCTTGTTGAGTTGCTTCCACTTCCACCATAATTCTTTCTTTAAGATCCTGAATTGTTCTTGGATGCCCCACAAGAAAAGGTCTGGAGCTCTTAGGTTTGGTCAGTGTAGTGGCCATGCTATGTCCATAAATCGTGAAACGAGGTGCACAATAAACATTTTTCGAAGCAAGCACTTCAATTGATTTCGGGCAGTGTGGATCCTTGTTCCATATTTCTGGAACCACAGGTTGTTGGTATCCACGGCTTTACGTTGCGGTTCCGGGGTCAGAAGAGTCAAACACCAATGAAGGTGTTTCACAAAATGTTTCCTAAGCACCAAGATGCATCAAAATGCATTTCAGACCTATAAAAACTCAGCTTTATTTAAATAGTTGTTTTATATTTTAAAATCATGTTTTCAACAAAATGCATGCGAAAATCATCAGCAGATTTCTCACCAGTTAAAAAGTTAAAATTTTTAGTTGTAATTTAAAAAAATTGACGAAGATTTATTTGATAATTTGTAATTATTAGATTAAAGCAAAAGATTATAAATCTAGATCTAGACTTCATCTATCAAATGAAGTTATGTTTTGATAGTCTCACAACAAACACTATAAGATAATGTGGGATTGTTTATAGGGTTTCATGCAAGTTATCACACATTAAAAAAACCACTTTAGACTTAAAATATAAACTTTTGAACTTATAAGAACTTTCGCCTGTATTTTGATTATGGCAATATTAAAATTGATACTTCAAACAGGGTAGGCCTACACGGACTCATAGGGGTCACTAGATCTTAATTAATGGGGAGGGAAATTCGGGGGGAAGGAAGTAATAAGTGGGGGGGGGGAATGAGAGTGGGGAAGAAAGAAGAACCCATTCTCACTTTAAATTAGAAAATATTAATTATTTAAACCCACGAATAACACAAATAATATGATAGTTGAATTGATTATATGGGTAGTATAAAAAGTATATAAATTTTGAATTTAAATATTCTTAATAAAACAATTTACTGTTTCTTTTAAGGAATTAATAATATTGGGGAGACGTATCCCACATGTTCCTCCAGCTAATGACGCCCGTGGTAGCCTTAACTACAGTCTGAGTTTAATAAAATGCCCATTACTTGAAAACTTGAAACACATATTCTCACAACGGTGGAAATAAAAATATTACAGTGTATTTACATTCCTAGTTCGTTTATTTAATAATGTAATAATAAATTATACGGTAGTGCATGAGGACTTTTTGTTGTAAGGTTTTTATAGCTTTTTTCGCTACATTTTATATTAATAAATTAATTAAGACATTTATAGAAAGTGAGTTTCAATCAACGTTGATGATCGAAGGTGGGCTTCCTATGAAAAAAATCAGGGTTTAGGTACAGTATACTTGCAGAAAACACTAAGCCGGTGTGAATCAATTAATCTGAGCTAATTAAGATGAATGTATGAAAAGTGAGTCACTTGAAAACGTCACTGCAAAGTCCCTTTAAGATGCTTTTCATCTTAAAATTATGTCTGTGTGACTTTGTAGAGAGAAAGTATGACACTGAACAGGGGCGTGTTGAAACGTTTAAAGAGATCACAGGTCAGTCTCTTGCTATGTCAACAGATGTTCCCTCAAAGGACACAATACTCGACATTACCAAGAATATATCCTGTGTACTTTGTTTCAAGCATGGGTAGACTTTAACACGATAAGAATTAGGGCCTACTTTAATTTTGTGTGAGCTTAGACAATCAACAGTTCACTTTATTTAATTTTATTCATATTGATAATTCTATCATTTTTCTCTCGTTTATTTGTGTTAACGTGCACTTTCTGAACCTACTGATTATACCAGCACACTAGAATTTCTGTGAGCGAGAGCGAAAGAGCCTAACAATTTGCCGGGAAAGATATGTTCGTTCACATACTTTCCAGGGTTATTTCACATGCCACAATCGACACGGGACCGACGGACTTACGTGCCCTCAGAAGGAAGTTGTGCTATAGATTTGTATCAATCAAGAGAAATCCGTCGACCTCAGCTGGGTTTGAACCCACGAGCATCGGGTCTTGAGAGAAGCACTTTACCCGAAGACCACTTCAACCTAATTCTAATAAGTACCCTTAGTTTACTCTGAAAGTTGACAAGCTTACCTATCATGGTTCAACAATGGCGTAGATTTTAAGATAGGGCCTTAGTGTAGTACATCAAGGTTAGGGTAGATGGAGTGCACACACTCTTGATTTCACATAGTAAAGTAAGTTTAAGGCCAACTAGCTATTTTAATTACATACACTAGTGGATCATTGATGAGTTGAAGGCCTATACACATTATAACGCTAAATATTATTTGAAACTTTTAATTGGGCATATATAAATGTATACCTAATGATCCCTCGTTCTATTTTTTAGCTAAAAGATAACGCACTAACTGTTTTCAATGTGGAAATACAAATAAAACTTATTTTTCCCAGCCACAGGAGATGAAATAGACACCTTTGTTAGCACTCAGGCTGTATCCCAGCTAGGACAATTTTAGTGGGGACGGATCAACCTATTAATTTGTTAACCATTTAGATTCATAGATTAGACTACATAAGGGTTCAATTCGGCCATTTTCATGTAAGGTTAACCATAAAACCCACCTCGGGGGCTGTTGATATCTAACGCGTAAGTTAAGTGTTGAACTAGACTGCCGAGGACGGGGAGATTGAGGTTCGAATCTCTCTCGGGTGAACTAAAGGTGGTTTTTCTTAAATTGATTTCCACTCTAACTCCACGCAAATGCGGGTTCACTTTATTTATATTCAACCTTCCCAATTCCTAACCCATTAGAGTAATTAGTACATAAGCGAATAAACAGAACGGGTAGTAAGACACAGTGCTAAATAAAAATAAATAAAAACTCAGTATATATAGAATTGTGTAGGTAAAAATGGGTTCAGATCAGCCTCTTGAGGACAAATGAGGAGCTATTTGAATGAAAAAGTAGCAGCTCTGGTCTATAAAACTGAGAGTAACGACAGGAGGGTTGGTTGTTATTACCACACAACACCGTCCATCCCCGGAAGTTGGCACTCTATCTTCAACACAAGGCAGCCCCTCGGTTGGTATGGCTAGATTTTGAGCCGATGCCATGGAGTTTTTTGCTGTTTGTGCACACTAAGATAAAACTAATATTAATTTCAAATGGCTGTGTGAATATTTTACAGCCATATAAAAGTGTTGCAGATAAGCAGACCGTCCAGATATGTCTCGCGAGCTGGACGGGGTCTACGGCTCGTGAGTTTGCGAACCCTGGTCTAAAGAGTTTAGTGAGTATACACGGAGTACCGACATGTGAAGGAAGACCCGCCAACAGTTGTCCAAACAAGTTGTTCCTTTTACGAGGGGAGAGGGAAGAAGACTCGCGATGGGTGGTTCACATACGGTGGCAGACTCAGGTGGAACCTAACGAATCAATATATTACTTCGTGGACCAGAAGAACTGCTACTGCACGTCGCCTGGAGACGGAGAGCTCTGATCGACTTCGCCATTTTTACGAAAAAGAAAAAGAAAGTCCCTTGAAAGACCTACAGACCGACGACTCCTGAAACCACCTGCGTTGGTTGTGTCTACAATAAATAATACCACATCTAAGATAACTGCAGCTCTTAGCGGGAATAAAATATATCATCTCTCTTTCTCGGCCTACTGACGACAAATCTAGTTTCTTTCAGTTATGTCTGAAGGGAACCAGCCCCTTGATATAGTGGTCAACGCACCTGGCTACGAACCAAGGAGTCCCGGGCTCAATACCCGGCTGGCATCATTGGTAATTTCCCGAAAGTAGAAATATCTTTAAGGTCACCAGGGTCTAATTAATTAGGCATAAATTAGTTTTAAGAATCTCTACTGGTTCCAAACCTTTATCACCTCATTTCATTCGGACAAGGAAAGAGCGTCCACGGAAAGAATATACGAGCTGTACTGTATATTCGGGCGTCCCCTAAGGTACAGTACTTAGCTACCGGACAATCTCCTCACAAACTAGGATACGAGTGATGTAGCCTAGACGCGTATATATACAAGATTATTCAAAATGTTAGGTCAAAACTTAAGGTGCCTAAGAGACATTTTAGATGTGGCCATTGAAGTTGGACAAGTCTGCAAGTCTGTAATATATTTTTTCATTCACACATGCAGGGGCATAATTTTTTTAACCCTATTCGAAGACGCCATCAATAGATTTTACGGCGTTGTCTGATCAAGTCCAATTATTTAGCAACGTAATGTTTATGAATAAGGCGTCATTCACCATAAATGGCTTCATCAATTGCCGTAACAGCCATGTTTGGAATGAAAAGAACCCCCATGCTACCGTTGCTCGCAACCACCAAGAGAAGTCTGCTGTGAATGGATACAATATGACAGTTATCGCTCGTCAGCAAATGTGGGTGCAACAGAATGGAGCGTCATCACACTTTACTCTCGACGTGCGGGAATTAATGAATGTATGTTAATTTCATTGGAAAGGTATCAGACTTCCCCACCATCAATGGGCTCCTTAACTTTAACACCAACTGTTTAACTGTTTTTACATCTTCTTTGTTATGCTGATATCGGTGGAATGAACAGTATCTGGTAGTTACTAAAGTTACAAAAAACAATTGTAATATAGTCGTACGTCAAGCAGCTATCACTTTTGATAGATATCACCAATATCTATAAAATAACAAATAATATAGCAAAATGTTTACAATGTTGGCCACAAATAATATTATGTTTGAATTTTCCAAACTGTTTTTTCAACCGATTCAGGGGAAAATTGTCAGCTACCACTGATTTTATATTGAATAGACCCTATGTTGAATATTTTTAAAGAAGATAAAATTCCCAGGGGGGGGGGGCTAGAGATGAGGCGCCTATCACCCTACCCTTAGCCTCTTCCCTGAATCCACCTTTGATTTCCACTGACGTTAAACGGTGGGATTCGAATCTTGTTCAGGTGCACTGAAGCTAGTTTTTCATATGTGATAATAGCTGTCCCTTTATTATTTTCCCACTAGTGTGGGTTGCACTTTTTTTTATATATGAAACTGCACTCTTCATCTCTGCTCCTTAAATTCATCCGTTAATAATATTGGTGTTAAAAAGCACCGATAAAAAATAAATTAAGAAACATGAGTTATTGAATTTCCTTTTTTTTCAGTGTCCCTAAAGACTGGTTACTCCAGGCCTCTGAATCTTTAGTAGACACCCAAAAGTCCACATTCTTGAGACGCTTATAAGAACTTGGTCTCTTTCAACCGTCCGTAAATCTCCCATCCTGCCACGCGCGTCACAGACCAATATAACATAAAATTAACGCAACATTGTCCACAGGCTTTTATAACACATCCTTCCGACATGTCAACAAGTACTGTTGATCTGTATCACTTCCCCCAAACTACAGTTCAAGAGGGACATTTACACTCAATTAACACATTTTATAGTTTCCTGGAATGATTTATGTAAACACAAACATTCTAATTTAAACAGGCTCACTTTTTTATTTTTTAGGGAGGGATGGAGGGCTACCAACTTTACATTTTTCCCTAATTTAAGAATGATGACTTTACAAGTACATTAAATGTTAATGAGAGAAATTTTGGTCATTAAATGTCACTAAAAATGTATTTACAGTTCACGTTTTATGAGTCTACAAACAATTCTGATCATAAACTTTCTAAGTGATACATAATACTAGACGAAGTTATTACTGAGTATTAGGTGTCTGCTATAATATTGATACGAATTTTATATTATTCTATTCGACAGTTCGAATCAAATCATACTAGAAAAAGATCGATTAAGTTTTAGGCCATTGCAAATCACACAATGTGCCTAAAATATGTTAATATAGTTTTAATAACAATTTTTGTGAGGTAAGGTAAATGATTATTAATTAATACAGTAGCAATAGTAAAATAATGTGTTAACTCTGACTAATTAAGGTATATTGAAATAGTTTATAATCATCACAACAGATGGTATTCTTTGCTTCTTAACTTTGGCCATGTGCTATTGTTGCATAAACATGTTGTAGAACTTACATATTTTAAACATAAACTTATAGGAACTAAGGTCCAAAACTAATCTAGCTTTTTTTTAATAATGCAAACTCTTTATTTAACATCGTAATTTTAGCATATTTAACAAGTATATCATTCGATAATTATTCGAAATTCGCGAGTAAGATTCGCTTTGAATCCAATGGCTGCAATTTAAATAGAGTGAACTTACGATTTTACTTGGTAATTAAGGGGATAGTATCAACAGATAATTCAAAATCACAATTTAAAAAAAATCATAATCATTTAACTTTTTTCAAATTGAGCAACTGAAGGAAGACTGATTCATTTTTTATTCAAGCCCTCTTTTTAATATTCCTATGGGCTATTCATATATTCACATTAATGAATTAGGGTTTAGGAAGGTAAAATTTAGAGGAAAGTAGCCAGAAATTTCACGAGGGAAAGGAAAAAACATCCTCAGTACACTCGACCGGGATTCGTTCCCCGATCTACCCGGCATCACAAGTTAGATCCCTTACGAGAGTGAATCCTGAAACTTTAAAGCTACCGAAGCGGTTATAACGGTTAACTCGCAAACAGGTTGGTTTATTCATCACCCGGTTAATCGAGAGTCGACTACACAGACCAACTTGAGCGAGGTCGTTAAACTCATAAAAAAAAAACCTCTACCCCACGAAACATTTTTCAGAACCCTCTAAAAGCAGACGTTTTCCTTCCCCTCGTAAATTATCCCCGCACGTCAACTAGATTGAAAGCGTCGGTCGGCCATGACACGCACTTGTCTGTTTATGAAATATGCACTTGCGAGTTCATGTGGGAACTTACTGTCGTACTTGGTGTCATGGGATGGGGTCGGTTGCTGACCGCTAGAATCCCAAGGCCTTCCGCGACAGACAGTGGAGTAACTACTATTTCGGGCAATGATGGCATTCAAAAGGTCGTGGAAGAGATAATTTTTTTTATAAAATTATCCAATGAAAACGCATACAAATTACTGGACGGTAATGTCCGCTTTGGTGGATTAAAAGCTGGATGCGTTGAGCTGGTTGCGTTTTTTATGTACTGACTGCCAGAGGTGTAACTAGGACTGATGGTACAAAGAGTAAATAAAAAAAAAATGTTCTTTGAAAATGTACTTTTAAAATTTGGTTGAATTATTAGGTTGGTACTCAAAGTGTTTAGTTGTTATAATACATGTTATAAAATTATAATAAAACAAATACCCTTTTATTGTTTAAAACAACTTTTAGTGTTGCTAGTATTGCTAGTAAATTTGGCGCCAAGTCGTGGACCCCACCTGCCTCACTATAGCTACGCCACTGAGCACATCCCACTACCCATTTTAGCTATCCACGTATTTACATTATTGGGGTAGAGATTAGAAAGGTATAATTTAGAGTTTGACTAAGTTATATTTTGTTTGATTGAATAAAATGTTAATATTGATTTTTATCAAGCAAGTTTTATATTTGTAAAATTTGAGAGTAGCACAGTTTTGAGTTGAAATCTGTGTGTTTTCCATGCTGCTAGGTCAAAATTCGAGTAAAATTGTGATTAATTTCAAAATATTGGCTTACATCGACTGAAAACTATGTTTTTTTTAGGTGTGTTGAAAGGAAAATTTTAAGTTCAAATTTTATTTCGTTCAAAATAAATAAAACTCTTCTTAACTAGATACGTTTATTTTAATTCTATACACATATTAATTCTATAGCATAGCAGCATTTCCCCAGGACTTTTTCCCCTCTTTATTTAAAAACTTATTACCTGCTTCAGTAGCAGAATATTCTAAGCCACTAAGGCCTTACTCTTGTGTTAAACTAGCCTACTGATGACGGGGAGGTTGGTGTTCGATTCCCGGTCGGGTCTACTAGGGGTAGCATTTCCTAAATGGTTTCCGACTCTCCTGCCATATAAATGCTGGTAGACTACCTCTAAAATGTTTCCTTTATCATACCTATCACATTAGAGTAATTCCCATGTATGCATATAACATGAAATAGTAGTATGACGTGGAGATGATAAAAAAAAACTTTGTTCAAATGTCCCTACGCTCATTACAAACATTAACAAACTGTTGAGATTACCATTTGTATAAAATTATACTAAACGTAGCTACAGTAGCCCCATGACTTCTTTGGTGCTGACTGACTGCTTTGAAACGTTACCAGACCAAATTATGTATTCCTACGACGGACCAAATGATCTGTAAAAACATGTGTTTAGCAGCTGTCACTTCTGACGGTCAAAATTTAGGTGTATACCTAAATGATGATTGTCAGAAGTCAGCTGTGATCTGTCAGTCAGCACCAAAGAAGTCATGGGGCTAGTGTATCTATCGACAACATAACTAGTTTATTAACTTTGGCCAGAAATAATTTTAGCTATAAACTTTAAAAAAATTGGACCTTAACTTATTTTCCCTTTCAGCTTACTTTAAGATTCAAGTAGTTCAACAAAACATAATAAAAGTGGTCCGAAGGATACTACAAACGTAATGCTCATCCATTACTTTTGTATCCATACATTGGAAATCAATATTGAGTGATGAGAGATATTATTAAACTCAACTTTCTCCTAATTATCATACTTCAATACTCAAATCATGCATTGCCTGGTCTTTTTAAGGACGTTACATTATTTAATGGCTTTTTAAAATATACGCCAAGCTATGAATAATTGTTTATTAGGCTAGGTTTCAAATTTATCATATTTCTGTTGTGATTGTAGATTAAAAAAACTAAACAACTTTCATCTACAGATAGGTATAGTCCTTTCAAGATAACTTTGTCTTTTTTTTTTCTGGCAGTAGAGAGTTTACTAAAACAGTTCTTTAATTATTCAGCCACCTAAATAATTTATTTAGTAACTTGGACAAATGGGTTAAATTAACTTCAATCCCAAAATTTAACAAACAAATTCGTAAGACGGATTAAAAAAGAGAGGCTACTAATTTAGTAACGTAACAACGGCCTAAGAAAACCTGTGTAGGTGAGTTGCGACCCAATCACTTGAGAGAGAGGTATGAGTTGCGTCCACTAATTAGCAGTGTGTTTTCTATCATGTTTTAAATTTCAGATATAAACTATCATCGTCTCATGTCGACATCCCTCGTAATATACAAACTTCCTCAGGTCTTGTCGTTCATTGGTTTTGGCAAAAATTTGAAGGTTTGTTAGGTTAGGCTAGGTTAGATCGACAGCCCCAGCCGCAATTCGTAAGCAGCTCTAAAAATGGGGGGCCGCAACTCCCCTGCAGCCAAGAAAAGTCCAGCCTTGCCGTCAATCGACTATAGGTTGACCTCTACATCTTTGCTTGAAGTGTGTTGCTTCCCTATCTTATTATTTTCAATTTAAATTAAATACATTTGAAATCTGTATTCAATGACAGTTATCCGTCACCAAATCAATTGTCACCTTTATTTATCGATACAAAAACATGCACAATATATTAGAAAAGGTACGCTCAAATTCATGAAATCCTCAAATCCCATAATATTCGAGAAAGTTGAGATTCATAAAAATTTCATAAATATAACTTATCTCGAATACAATTATGGAGACTTTGAATATATCTAACCATTTCAATCCATCGATAGAAGGGAATATATAAACGTGTGTAGTTGGGGGAGTAACAACATCACAAAAAGGACAAAATTATATTAATATAATTAGTTTACTAAAAAAGTGTTTTCTTTGTTGTTTATGACATAATTGACATGACGAATAAAATTGTATTTTTTAGTGACACCAAGCTTTTAACAAATTTATTGGATCAATTTTAAGTATCTTCACTTTAAGAAAAATTGTACAGTTTTAAAGATTTGAGGGTTTGAATTTGGTTACGAGATTCGGATTCCATATTCTGATTTGATAAATTTAGTATTCAAACCATCTTTGATATATATATATATATATATATTAATTACCTGTATTGGTGTTCACATGGTCTAACGTGTCATTATCATGTTGGATTATATTGCCAATAACGGGGGATATCGGGGTTTAACTCTCAGCAGAGTACACCGAGGATGTTTTTCCCTAAATCCTTTCCAACTTTCCCCCCACGCAGGTAGGGGAAAACTCATTTTAGATTCATGTTTGTTATTTAGCACCGCGTCTTACTACCCGTTCGGGTTATACGCTTTAAGTACTAATTACGCTAATGGATTAGGAATTGGGAAGATTGAATTAGAGGAAGTGAACCCGCATTTGCGTGGAGGGAGAGTGGAAAACCATTTAGGAAAAACCACCCCCAGTTCACCCGACCGACTTTAGATTCTAACTGCCTCAATTGGTATGTGTAGTATTGCGTAATAAGACTTGTAGTAAAAATTAATATTTAAACTAAATTAGTGTTGTATCATTGATAACTATAACAGACCCATCTCGATCGCGTAGTTAGCTAACGCGCTAGTTTCATGTTGAGATAGACTTTCGAGGATGGGGAAATAAAGGTTCGAATTTCAGTCGGGTGAACTGGGAGTGGTTCTTCCTAAATGGTTTTCCACTCTTCCTCCACGCTAATGCGGTTTCACTTCCTCTATGTTCAACCTTCCCAATTCCTAACTCGTTATAGTAATTAGTACTTACGCGTATAATCCGAAAGGGCAGTATGACGTGGTGCTAACAAACTCCATAAGCCATTAACTTCGATCATCCCCTATAGTTAGCAATTTATTCTTATTTTATCCCCCAACCCCTCCCTCCCCTGACATAAGTGAATGTATACGCCCCTTGGCTGACTCTCAATCTACGTCCAATTGTTTGACCTAGACTGTACCTTTTTACTAGGTTTTAAAAAAAGGCTAGATTAGAATTTTGTTAGGATGGGACTTCGGACACTGTAGGCTATTTTCTTATTTATGTGAGACCAACAGGGCTACAACCCCAACCCCTATATAGGTCACCATATCAAATACATAAGATGGTACTGTAGGAGGAACATCAAACCGATCTTCAAATATGTATAATGTATTAAAGACAGAATTAACGAATAGGAACACGCCATTGGGTGTTCACGTTTATTTCCCTTATCTCTCTCTCTCTCTCTTAAATCAAATATTATATACTATTAACTCTTAACGAATCTCCCTATAAACAATACGCACCCCTACTGCCGACGCCATAAAGTGTGGTTTATGCGTTAACACCCTCCAGGGTCTTACGCACGTGCGTCTGTAAACGTGCGTCACACGCATCATTTTACGAGTCAACAGGCGGAGATGGTTAGTTTCTTAGGGATTATAATGAAAGCTTGTAGTAGCCTCGTAATAATTTGTATCTTCCCCTCTCGGGGGTGTAGGTAGGTCTATATTTTAATAGGTACTCGTTTTATTTTTAATTTTTCTACAAAAAAAAACACGCGGGTTTTGACAGTTTTGACAAATTTAAAGTCGAAACGTGACTATGGGACGACCGGAAGAGGGTGGGTTATTGTTGTTTTTTTTCTCCCAGAGGGTGTGCGTGTGATTGGTTAGGGCAACGGGTGGGAGGGGGGTTGCTCTTTTTTATGTATGCTGTAAATTGGAATCTTAACTAGGAGTTGATTGTTAATTAGAATTAATTGATGTGATTTTTATAGGTGGTTAAACACAAGTTTTTTTAAGCACCGCGTTTTACTACCCGTTTTGGTTATACGCTTACATACTAATTATGCTAATGTATTAGGGACTTGAAAGGCTATATCTATAGGAACTATACCAATATTTGCGTGGAGGGAGAGTGGAAAACCGTGTTGTAAAACGACCCTCAGTACACCCGGCCGAGATTCAAACCTAGATTTCTCCATCATCAACATTCTAGTCTACTGCGAGATTAGCGCATGATTGTAGATTCATACGATTGCCAAAAAACTAGCGCAGAACAGAAACGTGGTCACATGACGAGCTCTAAGCCAATCACAAGATTTCCGCCTCATCGGCGAGAGCTGTTCCGCTAGAGTTCAACTCATTTCAACTTCGTCCGCTATGCCTGAGATGTTTGGATAGGAGAACCAATCAACTATCTCAAATTAGTGCGCATGCTCATTTGACAACGCATGCGCTGTAGAGCTAACAGCAAGCCGACAACTTCGTTGGCCGTTTTGAGGAGATTTGAAATAACCCGTTAATGTAAACCGTGAGTATCAGTGTATTGGATTGTGCCACGACACAGAGCTATAATTTGAAAACATTCATAGGGAAAATTATTTAAAATATATATTTATCCATTAGAAAATAAAATATGTTGATAATCAGCTGTTTTAAGGTAGCATTGCAATGCATCATGGGTCAACAAACAGCGTGTGAATTGCTGCGCCACTGAGGAAGATTCTGCTCTCTATATTCATTGAACGTGTGAATGAAGCTTTAGACCATAAGGCCACTGAAGAAGACTAAACACAAGTCTGAGTGGTTTTGTGACTAGAGGGTTGGACCACAAATTTAAGGGACTAGATCGATTCCAAGGGATCAAAAAAAATTGCTAATTTAAATTGTCTTTAAAAAAATAAAAATAAAATAGTGTGACAAAACTTTGTCAGAAATTACGTAGAAAATCGGTCGACCGACTTAAATGGAATTTTGTATTCTCATAGCTGGAAAATAGATGTATATAACTTAGGATGTTTGTAAATAATTTGTTTTGTCAATATTGGAATTTAGTTGGTGTAATTCCCATGTATTATTAATAGCTGATTTTACTGTACTAATATCGTATATTAGCAAATACAAGAGTGTTTACGGGTGCGTATAGCCCTAACGGGTAGTAAGACGCGCTGAAAATAACAAATATGTACAAATCTAAATATCCAGTACCTCGGTGGTCTTGGGGTGGAGTGCTCTCTTCAAGACCTGATCTTAGTGGCCTTTTAAACTTAGCCGAGATCGACGGATTTTTCTTGGGAGATAAAAACACGTAGCACAACTTCCTTCGGAACCCCCAGTTCACCCGACCTAGGTTCGAACCTTGAGCTCCCCGTCATCGGCAGTCTAGCTCAACACGAAACTAGTGCGTTAGCTAGCTATCACACAGAAGTGGGTAAAATAGATACTGAACCACAATAAAATTTAAACAATACTTTTATATTCTTATACAAATAAACTTCTTGAATTAATTAAGTAATCAAAAGTGGGATAAATATAAAGTGAGATAAATATCAAAAGAGCAAACTAATATGTAGGAAAGAGGAGATTGAATTTAACAAAAATATAGGGTGTTTGGGACAAAGAAATATATGTCAAAAGAATTAGCTAGAAGATTAGGAAACAGTTATTCGAATTAATAAAACAAACTAAGGTGAATTTAAGAGTAAAATAAGTGTAAAAAGAGTTAACTGAAAATAAAGGATAGGCTGGATTAAATTAATTAAATGAAAGAAGGGAAAAGTGAGAGTGGAAATAATTAAGCGCTTGTATTTGGAATTGATCCAAGGTCTCCTGAATTTATAGACAACCTTTGAAACCACAGGAACTGGCAGTTTATATATATAAAATGCTACATTACATTAATTATATTAGTGGTCACAATCCCCAACGTATATGTTGGGCCAAGTGGCTTGACCCTCAGTACAGTACTGGGCATGAAAGTATCCATAGCTACCTAAATTAACTATGAAATTGGGTAGCGTATTGTATTCAATATTGTGAGAAAATAGTCCCAAAACAACTGTTTTCTAGCTATGTTTATCAAGGAAAATAATATTTAGAGATATATTAGAATAGTTGTTTAGGCATTAAAGTAAAAAAACACACAATTGAAATGTATTTGCTTTTGGATGTTTCCGCAAGTACAAAGTATTACCTTCATTACACAGTTTACCGCTAGGCTACATAAGAACATTTAAAATATTTATTTATTACAAACACATTCTTTTAATGAGTAATACTTAAAAAACCATTGTAAGTAAAAGCTTCACCCATTGAAGTGTCCTGTGTGGAATTTATAGCTAAATCGACATAGCATACTAAAGAAGAATTTTCTTAAAAGTCCTTATCTGACAGCTAGAAAGGTTGTTATATATACTGTATCGTATTCATATGTCAAACAATGTAATAAGTACCTACAATATTTTTCATCTTAAGTCAACAACCCGAAGGTTGGTTTTATGTAATTTACTTCCAACTGGCATTGGGCACGCACTCAGCCTTTTGGCTGGTTAGTGCTGCCTCCACCATCTGGTAGAAATCTCATGCACAGGGGGATTCCTAAGAGCGTGATAGTTCCCATTACCTTTTAAAGTGAATTTCAATGAGCTAGTGCGAAAGGGCAAACCAATTTTGCCGGCAAGGTACTTTCACCTACCTTACAGGGTTATTATGCATGCCACAATTATTTACATGGAACCGATGGTTTTACTTCCCCTCCAAAGGAAATTGTGCTACAGATTTTTTATCGCTCAAGAGAAATCCATCAACCTCAGCTGGGTCTTAACCCACAAATATCGGGTCCTGAAGTAAGCAATTTACCCAAAGACTATCGAGGTCAACCCTAAGTACAAAATAACTCCAATAATATACCAAAAGGTCATTGCTGAATATATATATATATATATATATATATATATATAAATCTTCCAAAATATTACTGCAAATGTATTTTAAAAAGGCCAACACTATTCTAAAGCCACACAATGTATATTATGGTTGGAAAGATTGCAGTGGTGGCTCGTAGATAAAATTAGTGAAGGTGCTGCCCCCCCCCCCCCAAATGTATTCTTTGTTTTAAAATTGTGTAAAAGGAAGAAAACATTTGTAAAAAGAAAATTTATTCAGGAACTTGATACAAATTTTTTTTACTTACTTTAACTTAAATTGTTACAGTTCAAGCTTGATCTATTCATTTAAAAAGGAAATTCATTCTTCTTGTTTTAATTTGCGCAAAAAGTTCAATAATTTTCTCCTTGATCTCTGGATGGCAATTGAGGAAATTTCTATCCATTGAAAGTACTGCAAGCGCATTTAGTCTTTCTCTTAAATAAAAGTACTGAAAAAAAAGGAATCAAATAGAATAGCTGGAAGCAGAATAATAATCTAATTCTACACTCTTCTACACTTTATCACATTGAAGAATATGGTACACGGTTTTTAAACACAGCACATGCTGAGTAAAACAAAAACTTCCTTCCACTATCATGCCAGAGCCGGCACTGCGAGAGCAACAGTGCTCTCTCTACCTGGCAGTCCCACCTTCCTCCCCACTCCTCTCCTATGTGTGCATGCGCACAACAGTCAAACACCACGGCACTGGCACTATTAAGCGCACAGTTATATACAAATATTTTTGTATCTTTTCATAAATTGGGGGATGGCTACTAAAGTAAAGGAATATATATTGTACTACAAAAATAAATAAAGAATTAAAGAAAAAATGACTCATTATATTAAATGTTATCGATAGTATCAAGTGTAAATAGGGGGTGCAGCAGTTCCACACTGCCTATACACGAGCCGCCACTGAAAGATTGACCCCATCTGTCTAAAGTGCCAGTTGTATAACGTAGACATAAGCAGTTCTGAACTATCACAACGGTTTTATTTCTGTGGTGGTTCGACCTTACAAACTTTCTGAGGCAGCCTCTTTAATAACTCTACCACGAGGACAGGTATTCGACCATAAATATTAGATTGTATAATTAATCTGAAACCAAAATTTCAATTCATCCTGGCATCCAGTATGGTCAACCTTGCTATTAGTCAAATCGTTTAAACTCTTATGTACTAATTGCAATAATAGTTTAGTTGCTAGGAAGGTTATATATAAAGGAAATGTACCCGCATTGGCGTGGAGGGAGGGTGGAACGCCAATTTGTAAAACCCACTCTTGGTACACCCAACTGAGATTTGAACCTCGATCTCCACGTCATTGGTAGTATAGTCTACTACAAGAGTAGTACGCTAGACCACGTGGCTATCAAAGTGGGTTTTAATGCATTTATAAGTCAAGATAAGTGTTTGAAAGTTGTTGAATTTTTGACAGACCTCTAACGTTTTTGTGCAGGTATTGTGACATTTTATCAATGATTGATTATTTTTACCATTAGTACCTTTAAGCTTAGAAACAGTATTTATCAAATAATGGCACGCGTACCTTCAGAGATGCAGGAAGTACTAATGAGTTTTATTAATTATAAAATATTTTTGATAAAAAAAATGATCAACCAAATAAAACAGATTTTATGTGATGTCATGAACGTTTATAAACTAAATTGCTATTATTATTCCCCTTTGTAAATTACTTTGAGGGTATTTTACATAAGCGGATAGTTAAAATTTTGATTATATCTCCCCAACTATTTGAAATATAAAATAATATAATTATTTCAATTATGTAGTAACACTAAAAATATTTTTTATATGAACTATATTATAAAAACAAGTGTTTCCGAGCCATAGGCAAATATAATTTTTTTTCTATCAAGATCTATGAAAGGAAATTGATTTTTTTGCTCTTTGATGAACAGAGAGATTCCTCTTTTTAAAATGGTTCTCCAACGCTGTTTATTATTTCATTTAAGCTCTTTGGTATAGTGTGATTATCTTTTTACCTTTATGTTTCTGCAATAATGTATATTATTTCATTTATGCTTTTTTGTTGAATGTGATTCTCTTTTTACCGTTGTGTTTCTGTAACAGTGTTTTTTTTCACATATCTTACAAGTTTCAAGTAAATATTTCAAGTTTTAGGTAAAGAAGCGAAAACGTCTGTGTGGTATACGGTATCATTTATTTTCTTTCTGTCACGGTTTTGTTTAGCTTACTTCTGAAGCATTATTCAACTTTTTGAATGATCCTTTACTCGTTATGGGTTAGCAGATAATGGTTTCCTATTTTTTTAAATACAGAAATGGAAGGTGTACATTGGTTAGGCCACGGTTCTGGATGAGGTACATTACTGACCAAAATATTTATAAACACTATCTTAAAAGATTCTTCCTACGATGATCCATTTATATATTTCTTCCCCCCACCCCCCTTTGGTATGATCCGATGGACGCGACTGTACGAAACTTGATTGAGCCTTGTTATGTATTCTCTCGGCGTGGTCTGACGGAGACCTGACCTGCCCTAACTACAGCGAGTCTCGCCGTCTCCCCCAGCCTCCCTATGCTATCCTGTTATCACGAGAGAACGTGATGCGGCATCTGCTGACCGTGGCTTTCGCTGACAGCCGCTTGGTTGCTGCACCTCTGCTGACATCAGCTTACGAAATAGATAGGTAGATAGAGGAGGATCTTCTACCGTGGCCGAGTGGCGTGGAGTCTGGAATCTAGAGGAGGGGGGGTTTCTTGAGACCCCCTTTTGGAGGTATTCTCATGTATAATAGTACATTTATGATAATATTTAATATAAATACCCCCTATTGTACACGCTCAAGATTCGAACCTTGACCTCTCCATCAATGTGGCCATGTCTATTACAAGTTTGAATTATTAGACAGTGTGAAAACCAATGCGAGTGTTCTAGACTCAAGCTAGTGTGTAAGTAATATGCTGATATATTTAATCCGTTGGTTCAGAAAATGTAAACTATACTTATATTCATCTTGAGAATATATAGCCTTAAATATATATTTATACTGTGTGTATAAATATATATAAAACATATATATCCTACATCTATATAAATATACATAAACATATATATTATACATCTATATAAATACATATATATATTATACATCTATATAAATACATATATATATTATACATATATAAATACATATACATTATACATATATACAGATATATATTGGTTATATTTTCTCGTTATGGATCTAAGTTAAGTTGACATTCTCTGACACACACACACACATATATCGACTTTGTTAGCCTTGAGCGATAAAAATCCGTTCGGTTCCATGTTGATTGTGGATGTAAAATAACCCTGGAAGGTACGTGAAAATACCTTTCCCGGCAAAATTGGTGGGCTCTTTCGCTTTCCCTCATATAAATTCAATATGGAAGGCAACAGGAAGCCACCCACTTTCTGAACTCCCCTAGTACATGTGATTTTTACCGGATGGTACAAGAAACACTAACCAGCCAAAGGGCTGACGGACTTGCGTCGAATGGATAGAAATCACATCAAATCAGCATTCGGGTTGTTGACTTAGAAGAATATATATTTATAGCCCAGGTTCTTAACAAATAACCCGGACAAAATTAGGATAAAACTGAAAATGTCAGGATTGGCTCGGAATTACATGCCTTACAACATATAAAAATTCCCCTAAAGTCAGGGGATTGGCTTTATTTAGAAGACCCCAAATAGAGTCCATAAATACCTAAACATTATTTCAAAGCGTGCAAAAATTAGAAGAACGCTGAAAAATTCAATATCGACTCAGAATTATATGATTAACAACAAATCAAAAGTCCCTAAAATTCAGAATCTTGGCTTTTATGGCAGAGGACCCCAAATTTAAAAAAGTCTATAAGTACTAAAAATTATTTTAAGGTGGAAAATAATTATAAGAACGCAGAAAATTTCAGGATTGACTTAGAATTATATGCTTTACAACATATCAAAAGTCTCTTAAAGTCCACGGCTTGGCTTTTATGGTAAAAGACCCAAAAGTTCAAAAAATGCACTAGTAAGTTATTCTCCAAAGCATAAATAAAAATGAGTTTCACTAGTGTCCCAGCTAAATTACTCCCCAAGGGAATTCCTTGTAGTTAACACAAAAAATTCTTTCATCTCATTAATAAATTTAATGTTAGAGCTTATTTTTCAAAATATATTTATTAAGTCGTCTATATTTTCTTCACTAGCCATAGTGATAAAAGTTGAAGGGGAGTTGCTGCACACTTCTCCCGAACAGCGACACATTGTAGAGCACGCCAGCCCCCTCTTCTTATATTCGCAGTTGCGTTCGCAACCTGTCTTGCAGCCACAACTTATAAGATGCAAGAGCTTTTCTGATGCTGGAAGGAGAAATGTCATGACAGAAATAAGCTCCTATTGACACAAAAAGAGGAATAATTCGAAATCTTGCAATTTTCTTTAAAATATATTAATACATTTAGATAGAATAAATTAAAATGTAAAAAAAAATGCCCCAGTTTAATAATATATTTACCTTTCCAATAAGCTTCCAGACCCAGTCCATTGGTGTGAGCAGATTATCTAACCACTGTTGCACCTGCAGATACATTCTTAAGTGAATGTTGGCCGGCAACAGGACTGGTAGGTGGAAGCACGGTGATGTCGAAAGTAGCAGTGACAGTCTGATGAGCTAAAGTTTAAACATATTTTATAACGCAGTTCGTCTAGGGAGTTGCAGTTTTCTTTTTTGTACAGAGACAAAATAAACAGTTCTCCCACTGAAGCTACTTCATCAGGAGTAGAAGAAGGATAATCGAAAATCAGCACTTTCCTGTACAGTTCTTGCTCATTTCGGAGGAGGTCAAAAACTTTTTTTTTCTTTTTCTTAAAAGGAAATATGTCATTGCATGAGTAAGCAGGAGGGTGTTTTTTACAGGACCCAGAGGTTCTTGAAGCTCCACGATATTGTGGATTTTATCAGGTTTGCCAGTTTTTTCAGGAATTAGGAGAGATAGCCTACTGATTGAAAGTGCATGCTCAGCTAGCATGGTAAGGATATCTGTATCAGTTGCTACAACTGTTACCTGTTGCCCAGCTGATAAATCAATGGCTGTCTAAACAATAAGACAATCTGCATCTTCCCTTGCTAACTGGACCAAGATGCCACAATTCTGTAGGATGGGTGTTAGAAGTTTGATTAAAAAAACATTATTTGTATGTGCAATTTGCTAGAAACTCTTCATGAGAGGATGTGGCAATCATGTCTAGATCTATTGTTAAATCTACCGAGGTTTTCTTGCTAATCCGGAGCTTCTGCTCCTCCGCTTTAGTGTTCAGTGAACCCTCATACTCGTAAAACATTACTGTTGATGAACACTTAGAATTTTTCATCATATAAGATGAATATGACATACAAGTAATCCTGTTAAGTCGCTGGTCTTGGCTGAATAATTATATTAAGAAGGTACCCACCATCCACAACAAACACTGTGTCTTTTGGTGCATTTTCTTTGCAAAGAGAAACTGATTCTAAGACTTCAGTGAGGGCTGATTTCTTCGTCTTCCTCATCGATATTTTGTGAAATAAAGGCATAGGTCTAGGTGTTAGTGCATTTGAAAAGAACTGCATTAACTCAGTTCTAGATTGGAATAAACACACAATACGATTAAATAGCTGTTGTTGATTAATTTGCACTCTTGGGAGATTCACAAGATATCTCCTGCGTACCCAGGATATCATTTCTGGGATAGAGGATGGAGGTCACGCATTTATTAAGAGCTAGAAGAGGATGGGGCTTAGGAGGACTTAGGAGGCTTTTGATGAATTGTAAAGAATATAATTTTGAGTCAATCATGAAATTTTCTGCTTTCTTATGATTTTTCCCGCTTTAAAATAATTGATACGTATTTATGGACTTTTTGAACTTTGGGGTCTTCTATTAAAAAAATACAAGCCTCGGACTCTTGGGGACTTCTGGTATGTTGTACAGCATGCAATTCTGAGTAGATCCTAAGATTTTCAGAGCTCCACCGATTTATTTCTGCTTTTAAATAATTTAAATGTACGGTACTTATGGATTTTTTGAGCTTTGATGTATTCTACCAAATAATACAAGCATCGGACTTTAAGGGATTTTTTTTTTATATCTTGTGAAGCGTATAACTCTGAGTCACTCCTGATATTTTCTGAGTTCTTGTAACTTTTTTCCACCTTAAAATAATTTATTAGTACTTATCGACTTTTTAAACTTTGGGGTCCCCTTCTACCATAAAAGCTTAGCTTCGGGCTTATGGGGACTTTTTTATGTTGTTAATAATATAATTCTGAGCCGATACTGAAATGTTCAGCTTTCTCTGAATTTTGTCTGAGTTTACGTGTTTTTTTTCTACAATATTCCTGGACTATTAGGCAAATAGAGCAAACCTATTTTTTTTATTTCTACACATTAATAATAATAATATTTAGCACCGCGTCTTACTACCCGTTTGGGTTATACGCCTTAAGTACTAATTACGCTAATGGATTAGGAATTGGTAAGGTTGAATTAGAGGAAGTGAACCCGCATTTGCGAGGAGGGAGAGTGGAAAACAATTTAGGAAAAACCACCCCCAGTTCACCCGACCGAGATTCAAACCTCGATCTCCCCTTCCTATTCAACACATTAATGTACGTTTTTTCCTCCTTTGTAACTGCTCATTTAGCAAAAGTCCTCAACAGTTTCTCAAAGACCCACACATATAGTTATATGGTTTAACGCTTCACTCTCGCTATGAACTGAATTGCTAGTGATTAGAATATCGGGGTTTAAATCCCGGTCTGGGGTACTGAAGGAGACTTTTAGTAAATGGTTTCCCACCAAAAATGAAGATTTCTCATATCTCTCAATCTTGTGAAAAAACTTCACATACGTTTTAAAGTGTATAGGGTTATCCAAACAATAGGACGCCTACCCATAAGACCACAGACAAAATAAGCTCTCCTATTGCTATGCAAACGACGTTATAAAATTCACACCACTGCATCTTATTTAAACACGCAGGGGATTACTGTTGACTCGATGCACTGGAATTCGACCCTTCTCACGTCTGAATTCTCAGCGAGGTGCATTTTCCTCTGTAGATATTTACGATGCAGCTCCCCGACTTTTCTTTGTGTGTTTCTTTGTGCCTTCAAGGAAGTCTAACTCAACCAATAGCTAGCCAATTATAAGTTATTTATTCTGAAGAGAATGCATTATTTCTTTGGAACCGGATATAGGCGTACCTGTTAGTTTTCCCTGTGGTCGAATGGTTAGTGGGTTTGACTGCCGATACGGGAGATCCTTCTTTGATCTAAGGCAGTGACATTCAACTTGAGGTAGGCTTAACCCTCTTAGGGGGCCCGTAGTTTTATATATTATATTTTTAATTTAAAACGTGTTAATTAATACGTTATTTTGGATGTAGTTTTTTATGTGTATATTATAAAATATGAATAACATGTATCATTTACCAACAATTTTGGGGAACAAAGTTGAAGATAAAAAAAGAATAAATGGTACGGAATCCAGCATGGACTTTCTCATTTTATTATTTTAAAGTGGAGATATTTACTCAAAATTCTTAATATAATATACACTACCAAATCTGAAAACAAATTGCGCTATACGTACGTAGAAAATTTTTTACTCGTGGTTTTAAATTTTATAATTCTATTTAAAAAAAATTGACGTCTTCATTTGTATATTTGGATCCATATTAAAGATATCGTAATTGGGTCCCCAGGGTTCAACACTTTGTATTAAAATTTTAACTTTCGATTAACATTTTCGGCATTTTATTAGGAGATGCACATATTATGGTCATCACATTGCTACTAAATTTCTCTTTTATAAATGTTGATCAATAAAATAGGTAATTATTGACTATTGAGTCTAAAATAAGAGAGATAGATCATTTCTGTGCCAGGGCGGATTCAGGAACTGGGCATGAGGGGGTGCTAGCCCCCTTTCAAGAAATTAAACTAATTAAATCAATGTTAAAGTCAACCCTTGTTTTATTGTCACGTAATACTATCTCACTAACCAGATTTCATTTTTTAAATTGTTATTGGTAATATTAAGATATAAGACAGTTACATTGAGTATTAATGTGGAGAAAATAAGCATTAATAAAATTACCCAAATTCAAGTTGCGCGCCTCTCCCCTTGTTGCACAAAACTTTATTAGGTTTGAATTTATTTGATCATTTTTCTATTTCTATTTCAATGATTAATAATAAATAAAGCTCTTTAAGATAATATATGTTTAAATAACGTGCTTTAAACACAATATTTGAATAATACCACACACATATAACGTGTTATTATCGATAAGTTGTAAAATCTCGATTTAGAATGAGATATAATTAGCTATATTATAGAGTGGAGTTAACGTTAGATTGTTAGAAATCTGAATAAGTCAATCTATTTTGTCTAGTTGTTTGAATAGCTAGAAAAAACTATTTATATAATAATTGTGATAATGTTTTAGCTTATTTCCCTCTTAATAATCACTATTTGCTGATATTCTGGTTTAATTATAGTAAATTTAAATACTAATCGCAAATTTCAAGTTATAGCCTTCATTAGAGAATTATAGTCAAGTTTAGCGCTAAACTGAAAAATTGCTAAAAGATTTATTATCAAATGTTGAAGTAATTTTATGTAAACGTTTATTGAGTTATCTCCCAACTCCCATCCCCGACCCGATCCCGATGGGAGCACCCACGTCCCACTTTCCCACCTCCTCCTCACGACAGTCCTGGATTCACCCCTGTGCTGTACAAACACTTACCCTTAGAGGTTAAAGGAAAAACATCAACTTCTTGAAAGACTTACTTATTTGCTTACTTTATGGTATAGAGAATTGTTGCGTTTAAACTTAAGTAGTATCTCTTTAGAACTAAAGCCTTCAAAATTGTATAAACGTATTCACCAATGTATAAGAAACTGTTGGTTTTATAAAAATGTATATTTCCTATAAAAATTTGTTATATTTAATAGTACTACAAATATAAAATGATAAGCTATTTATGATCTCAAAAAGTTGCGGGGATACGGAAATTTCCGCTTCTGTAAAGTACCCTAAAAGTCACGTTTATGGGAAAATGAAAATATCCAGTTTGTTTATAATCTTAATCAACGGCTAGATACGAATTTTAATCAAAATCGTTAGAGCCATATTTAAGAAAATATATATATATATATTTTTTTTTTGCTTTTTACTAAACTGCTCTTAATTTTGGGGTTAAAAAGACACACATAGACGGCATTGAAAATACCCATTTTAGGGTTAACATCCATCAACATTTCAGGTTATATATGTATATATATATATATTATATATATATATATATATATATTATGGTCGCAATAATTCATCTTTTTTGTTCGAAAAGCTATAAAATAATTATATATTAGCGTATAGTTTGAAATGTGTTAGTTTTATAAAAATATGTTTCGAATAAAATATTTGAATTATAAATAGATATAGAATTACTTATCTTTGAAAATATGTATATCTTAAATAGTTTCGGAGATATGATAAAAAGTGAGAATTTACGAATTAGACAGGAGTCCTTAAAGTCATTTTTCCGAAATATTAAGAGTATCCATTTGGTTTGGAATATTTATAAATGTTTAGAAATGATATTTAATCAAAATCGTTATAGCCAATTTTGATATAATTAACTTTTTCTCTTTTTGCCCTTCAGTAAACTACCATTAATTTTAGGGTTGGATATCCAATTCCAAAAAACCCTCGGGGCAACCATATGAAAACCCTAGATACCAAGTTTTAGCCAGATCGGTAAAATAGTTTAGGCTCTAGTTGGAGGTACAGACAGACAGATCCACAGACATTTAAAAACAACTTTTACGGATTCAGCGGGGGTCATAAAGCCTCGAGATTCATTAAAATCTCGAGTCCGATTTTTTTTTACCATCACAATACTTTCTCTACCTGTAATATAGCGAGAAAGTAAAAAGTTGAATACAATGCAGTACAGTCCAATCTATGTACGAAGGTTCATTTCTGATGGTTATTAAAGCTTTTACAAAACGTGTATTTGTTTATACATAAGTGGCTTATAACTCATTTTGATCCATAATATCAATAACTACTAATTAAACTAATAATAAAGAAAATAATTATCTAAGTTGACCGCAAAAAAGTGAGTGTTTTCTCAAATCTTATTTCTATCAGAATCTTACTATAGACGTTCTTAAAATAATTTTAGTTAAGTGAATGACAGTTTACAATGGAGAGGGTGGTTTTAACCATGTTGGTGTTATGCAGAATTGAAATTAATTTAATACTCATTCATGGCTCATATGACTATTGTTAGTGAAGGAAATCTGACAACACTGATATTCCAAGAAATATCAAAAAGTAAAAACAGTAAATAGATTATTTGGTGATTCAAGTATAATATTGCGAAATATGTGAAATTTATGTACAGCACATGAATAAGTTGTTTAGGGAGATTCTTATTAATGTTTTATTAAAATTTAGTATTTACAATGTACGTTTTAAATAATTTATAGTAGAAAATAAAATAGCAGTAGTTCAGTTTTATTTAACCTTACTGTGATCAACAAAGATATACACAGTATATTTTATATTAAACTAATCTTAACCGGGTTCATATTTAAATATGAGTGAAACAGAGAAACGAAGAGACACGCATAAGGAAGGACAAACCCAATGACTGCATTAGCTATCATGCAATTTAAATTCGTTAAAAGAATATTTAGACCTATATTTAAAGTTTATTTTTGCCTCCACTGATAATTTCTTTTTTTCCCCAGCCCGTTCCATACAACACAAAACACGAGGACAGCTACAGCTAGAAAAGTTTCACTGGACTCATGTTTGTCATTCTTGACACCATCCCTGACGGATTTTTTTTTATTTCTTCACTACTTGAAATATTTCACTGTTTTCATTGTGTGTGTGTGTGTGTGTGTGTGTGTGTGTGTGTGTGTTTTTTTAGGGGAGGAGGTTGACGCCAAGGGAGCAGTGGGGGTACCTCACATGTAACGGCTACGTCCAGACCAATAACATATCCCTCCATGTTGATAATTCAAAGTAGTGAGAAAAAAATAGTTAAAAAATGTGGCATGTCCAGATTTAATCAGTAAATGGGGTGGACGATTTTTTAAAAAAAAACAAGGGGTCTTCCCTATTTCCAACCCCTGGTGATTTTCTAGCTTCAACACTAAGGGTGAAACATAACAATAAAAAAAAAGGTTTAAGAATATTCCGACAAAAAGAGAGTTGAATAAAAAGATCAAATATAAACAATAGGTAGACAAAGACATCATTTTACGACTTATTTTCAAAGGTGGTTCATGCTGCTTTTCTTATTAAAGATATTCAGCGGAAGATAAAGCTAGCTCCTAGAATAGAGAAGAATATGTCTGTATAGGAATTTCTACAATTTATAATGATTGATAATTAGAAAATATATTTAATAAAATAATTAAATTTTGCTATTTAAATTATCTAACCATTGCCGAATTGCTATATTTTTCTATTATTTTTCGTTTAAAAGTAAATATTAGAACGTCCAATTTTTTAAGCCTTGCTTTTTAAATATTTTATCTTATTTAAAAATTTCTCCTTTCTTTTCAAATGTTTTACTTCCTTATACATTTTTCCTTGTATATATCATATCACGGCTAGCTGTTAAAAAGCTGATATAAAGCCCGGTACACATGACACAATGTATCGCACAAGATACACACTATGGCTGAAGCATGAAGATCATATTTAGAGGAAATGTATCCGCATTTATTTGAAGGGAGAGTGGGAAAACCTTTAGTTTCAAACTACCCTCAATGAATACTACAAGTATTAAAGCCTTATCATTGGAAGGCCTTTATATTTTATAATATTTGCATTCTATCACATGACTTACAGACTAGCTTAATTCAGGAACAAACAACACCCAGTCAAACGGCCACCAATTCATCAATGTGGAGTGACCAAACATTAATTTCACCTATGATAATTTTTTAGGCCGTGTAGGCAAACGAACTCGGTACCTTTAAACCAGTAGGCTACCAACTGAGATAATGAGTTGTAACCCATACGTTGTGCTAAAAATTGTGATGGATGGGTGAATCGGATATCGTTGTTTGAAGTGTACTTTATGCTAATAGATCTACTTGCATGATAAAAAAACATGGTGATAACTTTTAGAATTCTTCTCCACGGAAAAATGTTAACTCTTTTACAGCGCGTTTTATTACCTCTTCTGCGTGAATATGCCTGGATTAATTACGCTTGAGTAGGATTAAGGAAGGTAGAATTTTATATGAAATATACCAGAATTTTCATTGAGAGTTAGTGGGAAACCATTTATGAAAGCCCATCCTTACTTCCCCCAATCGGATGTAGAATCATGATCCCCCCCCCCGTCACCAGTAATCCAACCTAACATAAGAGAGACGCATTTGACCACGCGACCATCGATGTGGGCTCAAGGTAGGAGTAAATCGGACGTGAGAAATAATCAGGCTTTTTGCAGTTTTTAAAAAAATTTCTTTTTTCTTTACTTTTTTGACAAAGTTAATCAAATATTGCTCTAATAAAGACATAATAGTTTAGTTTTCTTCACATGGTAATATTAACATTTGTTGAATACCTTTGATATCATCGTGCTAAAAGATTAAACTCTTATGTTTCTACTGAATCAATATTAGATTTATTTTGTCAAAATAATGTTTCGATATAAACACTGAAAAAACACTGCCCTTTTCTTGCATACCATACACTACCATCTCAAAATAATTAGTATATTAATTTTTTATTTGAAATATTATAGTTTCATTCATATCAGCATGGAACTAACAAGCTAACTTAACTATAAACATACACCACAACTGTAATTTTCAGCACGGTGCCTTACTACCCGTTTGAGCTGTACCCTTGTGTACTAATTTAGCTAGTGGTTTAAAGGATTAGTAAGGTTGTATTTAGTGGAATTTTATCCATTTGTGTGGGGAAAGTGGAAAACAATTTTGATGAAAACCATTTTGATAAAAACACCCTTAGCACACCTGACCTAGATTTGAACCTTGATCTCCCCATCAACAGCAGATTATTTATTATACTGCAATTGAAGCGCTTTAGACCACGTGGCCACTGAAGTGGGCACAATGGCTGGTTCTTCGGCTGTAAATTCATCACTTTGGAAAGAGAAAGCACTAATTTATTTGTGAGCCATTTTTAGACCATGCTAGGAATTGTACCAAGGACCCTTGTCTAAGTAGGCAAACGCTCTACCGGCTGAGGCCAATGTATCGGACGAATATCCTGCCGCACTTACAACATTTTGCCGTGGACTATACCTAGTTGGCACAGGTAGAGCTGATGTTGGCTTCTGTTCATACGAGATCAGTGCAACGTCTCTAAATACAGTCAAATGGTCAGCTGACTCAGAACAACGAGATTCAAGGCGTACCTCCCCATCCACCACCAGGTTTTGTGGACTGGTTCACATTCTAGACACCAAAGGTCCGTTTCATAAAACTAAAAGTTTAAAGCTTATAATGAGTAAAATGTTCTGTAAAAATGGAAGGATGAATGGTGGCATTGTTGGAGAGGTGAATGCATTTCGGAGAGTAGTTGGATATGTGTGGACTATTGCAAAAAATGCAGTAGTATCGAAACGGCAAAGATGGTGGTATATAAAAGTGTTAACGCCAAAATTGTTCTATGGATGTGAAGCGTGGATTTGTCAGGGAAACACAAGATCAAGGTGAATGTGGATGAAATGAGATTTCCATAAATGTATGTGTAAAAACTCGTATGGACAGAGTCAATAAAGAATGTATGCAGAATAAGTACTATTATTATTATTATTATTATTATTAGCACCGCGTCTTACTACCCGTTCGAGTTATACGCTCTTACGTTAATGTGCAATGGTAGGGTGAATATGAGATGAAATGAAGGACCTACAGTTTAACGTGGAATCCGAACCACGGTGGAGACCTGGCATTCCTCAGAATAAGTACTGTTTGAAAGGGAATATAATAGGTAAATGGGAAAGAGACGTGTTACATTGGTTTGGACATGTCGAGAGGATGAGTTTAAATCGAGTGACGAAGCAAATATATGAAGGTAGAATGTGTAGATCAAAAGGTAGGGGCAGGTCATGTAATACGTAGCTAAATGTGTTGAGAAAGAGAAACATTAGATTTTTTTTTTAAATAAAGGAATATGTTTGACTCGGTGAGTGGATATTGTCGAAGCGAAGGGAGTTCGCAAGGATAGGTAAGTGAAAAGAAGGCTATGTATATGTTTAGCACCGCGTCTTACTACACGTTCGTGTTATACGCTTTAAGTACTAACTACGCTAATGGATTAGGAAATGGGAAGGTTGAATTAGAAGAAGTGAACCCGCATTTGCGTGTAGGGAGAATGGAAAACAATTTAGGAAAAACCACTCCCAGTTCACTCGACCAAGATTCGAACCTCAATCTCCCCGTCCTCAGCAGTCGAGTTAAACACGACAAGCGTGTTAGCCAACTACGCCACCGAGACGGGTAAGAAAGATATTGAGGATGGATAAAGTTCGAAGTTTTTTTTTGCTATATGCACAGTTTCTTGCCTACCCCGTAAAGGAACGGCGTGATTAGGTATTGGATGTCTGTGTGAACAATTTACAAACTACAAGTGAGTGTATCATAAGTGTATGAATATAGGGTTTCATAAAGAAAATAGTTTGGCTTCTGAATTTTAGTACACCTGTAGTAAACATTTTCAAGTGAGCTGTTTTGTTACAAGATAAATAATATAAAAATTAATACAACCTGCCTGGTCCTTATCGTTGCAGCAATTAAAAGCACACAAGTGATTGAAAGTGGGTTTTTGGCAGTTGCAATTAAATAACAAAATATCAGTTATTCTATAAATTAAGAAATAAGAAAACATTTTATTTGGAGTTTAAGGAACAATACCATGGAATAAGGCAAAGTTTTATAATAATTGATTCTAATATATTGTTTTTGAGAATCAAAATTTCTCCATTGAGAGAGGTGATTTTATTTGTCCCCTGAATTAAAGTAGATACTTCGGTGGGCGCATGACCTAAGGCATCACTCTCATAATAGACCAGAGTGCTGAAGACAGGGAGTTCGGGGTTCGAATCCCGTTTAGGTATAGTTAAGCTATATTTTCTTGAATAATTAACCAATATCCTTCAACGCAATAGCAGCTATAGTTACTCAAAAGTCCACCTTCCTAATTCCTAACTAATTAGCATAATTATGCATATAGTTTGAGCAGGTACTACACAATGGTGCTAAAAAAATCCCAATTTTCAATGAACTCATTTCCAAACCATCCATACGTCAAAATATCCTAACCTCAATAACTACCTTATCTACATCATCATCATAAGTCTTAAAACCTAATATATATGTTACTTAAAATGTTTAAAAGCTAATTTTTTTTTCAGCAAATTAGTAAACTGGGATTATTGATTAAAAATTACCCGTTAAAATTGTACTTATATTTTATCTATGTGCTTCTACTCATAGTAAATTCTACCCAACTTACAGGTAATTGTAATTTACAAGTAGTTTACTAAATTGTGACAATTCACTTGTAGCTACAAGAGTTCAAATGTAGTCTTATGAAACCTAATTTTCCAATTTCTTACAAGCAACAAGTGAATCCTCTTGTAAATTGTAGTTGTGTGGGTTTATGAAAGAGGTCTCAGGGAGAATCAGGTTTGACCATAAGCATGTAAACTTCGTTTACTTTGAATTATAGCCAGCATACCTGGCTTATTTCCACTGTAGTGAAGTTTATATTATAGGATGATAGTGAAGTACGTCAATGTAAGATTGTACGCTATCACCGGAGTGTACAACGACGAGACGTTAATACTTGAAGAGTTTCTCACTGGCCCTCACATCGGTGGTTAGTACTTACACGGTCTAAGTCGTCTGTCTCTCACTATACTGGATTACAAATAATGGGAAGATCATGCTTCAAATATTGGTGGCATTATACAAGCTTCTACATCTTGGTATAATACACAGGAGTCTATTGGACCACAAGTCTCTACACCTTGGTGTAATACACAGGAATATACTGGGACACAAGTCTCTACACCTTGGTATAATACACAGGAGTCTATTGGGAAACCAGTCTCTACACCTTGGTGTAATACACAGGGGTCCACTGGGAAACAAGTCTCTAGTCCTTGCCAATTTGGTCAGTCCACATATCCCTTCCTTCCTTCTTCAAATCATTTGATTCAACGAGCATGTGATTGAAATTGAACCATGCAAATGACGGCAGTAAAGAGTATGCTCTCTGTAGAGACTAAGCTTATATTTCCATAGTATTTGCCGAAACAGTAATAATAATACGTATCTAATTATTATGCATGTGTGTGTGTGGGGTGGGTGTATTTTATAGTTCAAGAATTGTGTGAATTAATGTAATTCTATGTCGTTTATAATAGCCATCCCATATATTATATTTTTATAAATTCATAAATTCTTCAAAGAGGATAAAATTATTTACTCCAAGGAGGTTAACTATGATTAACTTTCCCCAAATCAGCGGTAAGAAAGATTAGAAAAATCACATTTAGAAAACCTCAGTGCATCCAACTGGGATTATAATTTAGAGACTTTCCCCAATGATGACCAACTACAATTCGAGTTTAACGCCTCGTACAGTGTGGCCACCAACGTGCATGGGTTAGTAAATGAAGTTTACCACAATTCCATATATATCAATTTTAGTCTCTAACCAATGAACGAACTTGAAACGCTTTAATCAATTTCTATCCACTTTAGTGGCCAACTTGTCCAAGGCGTCACTCCTGTTAGATTGTCCTGATGATGACAGGGAGATTGGGGTTTGAATCCCTGTCAGGTATATTGAGGGTGGTTTTTCCTGAATGGTTTCCTCCTCTCCTTCCACTCAAATATGTGTAGAATACCTCAAAAATGCTTTTTCCTTCATCATCTCTACCATATTAACGTGATTAGTTATCTATCACCTGAACAGTTAGTAAGACGCAGTGATAAAAAAAAATATTCTAACACAATTTAAATCTAAAAAAATACCTTATAATGGAAATTTGTTTTCTGGGGTTTTCTTATAAAATACTTTTTTTTTAATGTTGGTACCAGCATCGGTGCTCACGCGTGCTAAGGCGTCAACTTCATCTGGATTGTTTTGTCGAAGACTGAAAGAGCAGAATTCCAACCAATCATACCGAGGGCAAATATTCCCAAAGAGTTTTCCAGTCTCTCTTTCTCTCTTTATCAGCTAATGTATGTTTATTCCCAAATAGCAATTTTTAATTCTTCTTTATTATCTTTTATAATAACGTAATAACTCTATTTAATTATGCCTTCTTATATTAACTTTAATCATATTTTATCTTCATACCTTCTCTAATTTTATTTGCAGTATCCATAAATATGGTACTAATGTACCTAAACATGTCGGATTGAAGTGTCTAGACACTTTTTTTCAGTGCTATATCTAAAGGGAGTAATGAAACATCAATACAGATAGGACTTAGACCAACATAACAATACTTTTTTAATTCTATATTTATCTTACTTCAACATTATCCAAATCAACTTTGCTGATGTAAACCTAATTTTATTCGGAGTACTCTCAAAATGAGTTTTGACTTTAATGTGTATGTTCATATCACGTTATGTTGTTTATTATAATTTATGTATTAATATTTTAAGGTGTTAAACTATGTTTTAGACTATCATCAACTCGTTTGACTATTGTTTAAGTTGATAAAGTATTTTAAGTTTCTATAATTGTTCATAATTATACATAATGCTCCTCTAAAAACTTTCTAATTTTTTATGTTTTAATTGTTTATCTACTTCACATTATATATAATATTCACTTTAATAACAATATTTTGAAAGTAAATTTGTTATTTTCTAGATTCTCATCATTTAACTACTTATTACTTAAAACTTGATCATTTAGAATGTTTTCTAAAATGCTGTATAAATAAATAAATAAATATATTATTTCATGATAAATACTGAATTATTAGGGAGTGTAGGGGACGCTAGAAAGGTTATGTTTTTGTTTTTGTTTTTCAGATTTTATACCAAAACCTTTTTTTTCTCAAAATGAATAAAATATTGCTTCAGTAGAAACAAAGAGTTTAATTTTCTTCACCTGGTGATATCAACAGTTGTTGTTTATCTGTCACGGGCATGGCGGCATTAGATGAGAAACCTTTTTAAATGGAGAGAAAAAGTTGTCTTTAAATATCAGGACATCCTTGACTGAAGAAATATTTTATTTATTTTGACCAAAAAAAGTTTTCCTAGGAAACTGTAAAAACTGACAATTTTTCGCATCCCTTACACGCCCACCTCAAGGGCTAGCCACAATAGACCACGACTTAAAGACATGTGATCTGTGAACACAATTTTATATCTCTCCACATCTCGTAGCTGTAGAGATTATAAAATATGTCTAACTTATATTATACACCAACAACTTTGGGGTTATGAGAACAACAACTAAAAAGTTGCATACCACTGGTCATTTTCCAAAAAGACAAGGCTGCTAATGATGGGGACATTAGTGTTTTAATCTCGGTCAGGCGAACCAAGTGTTTCTCAAAGTTTTTCCACTCTTCTTCAGCTCAAAATGTGTACATTTCCTCTAAATTAAACCTTTCTTATACGTAGCACATTAGCTTAATTAGTACATACATGTATAGCCCAAACAGGTAATAAGCTTCGGTGATAAAAAACAAAAAATTGTTTTCAAACTCTACATTCGTCACCCCAATCCCGTTAGAGTAAATGGATTGGTGGGACCAAGTGGTTTACAAAAATAGATTAGATTCAAATTTTATTATGAAAAATATTTCAGCCTCTACGGGAATTGAAACCAGGACTCTTAATTCTTAGGACAAACGGACGCGTTTTTAACTGTTCCAAGTAGCCATACCACTGAGTTGAGTACTAACTGTTGTCCGAGTTGCGTTTATCTTAGAGATAATGTCAAAACAATAAGTGAAGGCCAATTTTTTTTATAGAAATAACCTGACCTGAAACTAGAAAAGTTACTAGATCTATTTACAAGTATTCATACACCAAGTTATTTGATCCGCAGCTGCCATTCTTGATATATATTATCAATGCCTATAAAATAACATTAAACATTTATAAAATGTTTTTTAAATTTTGACGGCAAAAAAGGTTGGTATTTTTTTAAAAGATCTTCAAATGAACCTTGACTTTTTTCGAATGGAATACAAACATATTTTATGTAGTCAACCATTGAAATTTAATAGTATTCCCTACTTTATTATATTATTATTATTATTATTTTATAGGGGACCTGGCGATCTAGGGGTAAGGTGTCAGACTTCTATGCTGGCGGCCGGGGTTCAATCCTCGGTCCCGGCATAGATTTATCTGATTACCAAACCCCTCCTTCACCTCTGACAAGACATCTTGTGAATGTGGGGAATGCCAGGCCTCCACCGTGGTTCGGATTCCACGTTAAACTGTAGGTCCTTCATTTCGTCTCACAATCACCCTACCATTACACATTAGCGTAAGTGCGTATAACCCGAACGGGTAGTAAGACGCGGTGCTAACAATAATAATTATTATTTTATAGGTATCGATAATATCTTTCAAAAGTGACATCTGAAGAGCATATTTCTTGACGTATGGATACTTGGAAATAGATATAGTAACTTTTTTCTAGTTGTTGATTAACTACTGCTCAGTACACTCGCGCCCAAAAGCGTACACGGTATTAATATTACTATTAAAACTATACAAATAAAACATCTATTTACTTAATGCCTTTTTGCTCACAGCTGTCAGCCATGAATCAGATGTACCTTTGTGAGTTTCCGGTTAAAAGATTTTCACGCCAAGAACTTCTTTTTTTCGATAAAAGTTTTTCGTGAAAAATAACCAGTTGCACAAATAGACAAGTAATTAAATAAATAATCAATGTTTATTTTGGCAAAAGCTACTTTTAAAATCGTATCAAAGCGAAATGCGCGTGACTGTTGACGAGGTTTCTAGAATACCAGGGGAAATTGTTGGTATAAAGAGGTTATTTTATTATGAGGAAATGATAATTTGGGGTAAAAGCGGCTTTGTACACATTTAAAACAATTATTATTATTATTATTATTATTAGCACCGCGTCTTACTACCCGTTCGGGTTATACGCACTTACGCTAATGTGTAATGGTCGTGGAATCCGAACCACGGTGGAGGCCTGGCATGCCTCACATTCACAAGATGTCTTGTCAGAGGTGAAGGAAGGGTTTGGTAATCAAATAAATCTTTGCCGGGACCGAGGATTGAATCTCGGCTGCCAGCATAGAAGTCTGACACCTTACCCCTAGACCGCCATGTCACCTTTAAAACAATTAAAGTTTTCGTAAGCATTTTTTTAAACTTGACTTCTCAAACTTATGTTTCAGGGGAATACTGTTCTATACACTACAATATATATTTAATCGGGTTACACATGTGATTTCTAAACAAACAGCTACGTATATCACCCGACTCAGTGGCGTAGTTAGCTAACGCGCTAGCTTTGTGTTGAGCTAGACTGCTGAGGACGGGAATATTGCGGTTGAAATCTCGGTCGTGCGAACTGGGTTCAAATGGTTTTCCACCATCCCTTCGGACAAATGCGGGAACAAGTCCTTTAAACATAACCGTCCTCATCCCTAAAACCAATAGCTAACTATTACATAAGCGGAAACCCGAACGGTTAGTAAGACGCGGTGCCAAGAAAAACTCGTAGACAAACTACAAACTCTTTTATCCGAATTTGATGGGACTAGATCCAACCCGGATCAAAATTACCAATACTCCATAATTTTAGCTATTTTTCACTACTACGGATGTAATAATTGTAATTACTCTGTAGTGGTTTTTTGTTTATTAGTTAATTTTTTACCAATCATTTGTATTTTACATCCAAACAAATCCTCACTTCTTCAAAGAACAGAAGGTAAATTATGTTGAAAGAAAGATGTAATATCTATTTGATAAACAAGTCACCGATTTAAGAACATCATAATACGATTAAAATCGGACAATATTACGCAAGCGATCAACACTCCTGACTCTAACCGCAGTGTTTGAAAGTGACACACTACACTGGGGGGAATTGTTTCCATAAATGTGGTTACCCATCCTCTTCCCGGGAGAATGGTTGCGTGGTCTCATAAAACGCACTTTCCCCGGTCTGTTTTGTCAGGCTATATACAGTTTTGCTGAATGGAACTAGAGCTTACAAATATCAGGCCTATTTTATTTTTCTAAGTTTTGACCTTGTTGCAAGTCGTGACACAGGATTTAAAAGAGGATTGAGGGTCTGTGGATTAAACGTCAGATTCATCTAGTCTGATTTTTTGTTGACGTTTGGTCAGGGTTCAAGTCCTGGCTGGGTTTACTAAATTTATTCTTTTCCTAAATGATTTTACAATTTACCTTTTGGCAAATGTGGAGGCATTTCTTATAAATTATACCTCCTAATTTCTATACCAATAGTATAAATAAAATCTTATAGACCAGATGGGTAGCAAGATTTGAGAAAAAACTCATTTATAATAATGTATATATTTTCATTGGTGACCAAGTGATCTAAGGCGTTAGACTTTTATTTCTCTTGGTCACCAGTGATGGTAAAGTTGGTGTGAGAGTTCCACCAGATTGCACTGCTGCTGTTTTTGTTTTTTTAAATCACCGTGTCTTAGTAGTGGTTCGTGTTAAACTCATACCTTAATTACAACAGTATAGTTGGAATAAGAAAGGTATAAGCTTGGATAAAATGCACCATCATTTGCGCGGTGATAAAAAGATTGTAGGAAATACTTAAGTAAAAACCACCCTCAGCACACATTAACGGGATTCAAACCTCGATCTCCCCGCCATTGGCAATCCAGGTCAACATTAGAGTGATGCGTTTGATAGGTGTTCCATGGGGTTTTGAAGGAAGACAGAAACAAACGCGAAAAAATTCGAGTAATAAAAATAAATCCTTTTTAATCTAGGATAAACACTATTTTTTTAAAGATAACACAATTATTAGAGTTTTAGCTCACTTTTAAACAAATGCTTAAGAATGTATATATTTTTAATTTTAATATTACCCACTTCGGTTGCCGATTGGTCTAAGGTGTTACTCTCGTATTAGATTGGCTTGCTGATGATTGGGAAATCGGGGATCGAATCGCGGTCGGGTCTACTGAGGGCGATTTTTTCCTAAATGGTTCCCTATATAAATACAGGTATGTTACCTCTAAAATACTTCCTTTCTCATCCCTACTCCATCAGAGTAATTATCATATATGCGTATAACCTGAACAGAGAAAGGTGTGGCGATAATAAAAAATCAATATTTAAGATCATACGATCACCGACACGTATTTCACTGGTTTTGATTTTAGATTGAGCTCTTTTACTTTGATTTTTACATCCTTTATCTATAATAATGCTTATATATTTCCTTTATGCTCCTCGTTCAATCCATCTGGGATTGAACGTACTGAACATATGAAACATAGTGAATATTTCACGGATAAGGCTCGTTTTTATTCTAAAAGACCTTGCAAAGTAGGGATTGTATTTCAACCCCTTTTTTAAGAAAGTGAGAGTGTTTTTAAGGGATGTTGGGGGTAGCAATGTGCCGATTGAGTGGTGCATTACCATCATCAACACCGGCTGTTTCTCTTCACTTTGGATGAAAGGTTGAAGCTAGATATATCGGGGCGATTACTGAACCAACTCGGGAGAATAATCGTTTAAGTTCGTGAAATAAAATTAATTTGTATATATTACAAGTTCATCTTGCATTCCACTGACGGAACCAGGGGGGATGAGTGAAGGGATACCGATGGGGGTGATGGTGCCCCAATCCTACGTTTAAAATAATCAAAATTACTTACATCAATACCAAAATGTTGTAAAGAATGACTAACACCTCCCTCCCTCGCCCTATCTCCTACATGACCTAATCAATAACTCTTTCAACCCGCTTCGGTGGCTGCGTGGTCTAACATACTACTCTAACAGTAGACTAGATTTCCGGTGACGGGGAGATCAAGGTTCGAATCTCGGTCGGAAGTACTGAGAATGTTTTTCCCCAAAATTGATTTCTGCTCTTCTGCACACAAATGCGGGTACACTTCCTCTAAATATAATCCCAATAGCGTAATTAGTACATAAACGTAAAACGTGGAGCTAAAAAAACTATTTTAACTTAACTTTAATGTGCAGAAAAGTAAGTGGCCTAAAACTAAACTCACCAGGATTAATAGATAGCTAAGTTTAGTATTATAACCAATTATGTATATTGAAAACAAATATATATTTCTATTAATATGTGCTAAGACATTTCAAGCCTACTTCCATATCTATTACTTTTATTGTGAAGGCGACATTTATTTTATTTTGTGTTAAAATTACAATTTCGTTAATCAAAGTTGTGTTTTGTCTTTCAAGTCTTCATTATAATATTATCGTTATTATTTGTATTTTATCAGAACGTCTTACTATCGCGTCAGGTTATACGCTTATGTATTAATGACGAGAATCGCTTAAGGGATTAGGAAGGTAATATTTAAAGAAAGTGTACCAGCATTCACGTGTATGGAGAGTATAACAATATTTTGGAAAAATCACCCTAAATACACCGGACCAAGACTCGAACCTCGGATCTCCCCGTCAACAGATGTATATTCTACTGCGATAGTATTGCGTCAGACCACGTGTTCACCAAGGCGGGCGGTTATTAATTAAAATTAGTTTTATTAACTAGCAATTATATTTTTTATAAGTTAAAATCTTGATTAATTAAAAGTATTATATTTATACTTAAAAGAGCCTTATTAAAATCAATGGGCTCCTCCATAACATGCCATGGATCCGCCATTGATAGCATTTATGGTTAATAAAAACATTGTATGAGACCAATAATTACTGTGACAACTTATAATATTATTTATTCTGAAATTTGGTTCTAAATTCTTAATATAACTAGTATGTATCAGCACTAAAACATTTTAAATAACTTAGTAAACGGAGTAGACTCGGACAAAATAAAAGTGCCCATTGGAAACTGTTCATAGAATTTAAGAAATATCCCGCCATAGAATATTGTATTGATTTTCTGATTTTAATGTTTTTTCTCTTTAAACAATTTGGCTAACTTTTCAGACCTTTTTAAATTGTCTATTATTGTTTTATATTGTAGAAGTTATTGTTGTGTTAAGAGCGTAGATCATAAGTTCAGAATAAATAATTATATAAGTTTTTTAATTTGTCTTCCAAGCAAACGATGTTTTTTAAAAATTATAATAGACATGAAATTTATTTCGATTATAATATATAATAAAATACACTATTATACTAAGATTTAAAAAACCAATTCATAAACGTGCCATGATTATAAATTTATTAAAAGGATCAACAAGAATTGAAAAGAATTAAATATTAAAATTGTATGGAAATGAAAACATTTTAATTGTTGAGATAACTTAAGCCTAATATCAGCACTATAACTTCGGTGGTCGAATGGTCTAACATGCTACTCTCTCAGTTTACTAGATTGCCAATGACGAGGGGATGGAGGTTCGAACCCTGGTTGGGTGTACTGAGTGTTTTTTTTTCTCCCTAAATGACTTTTCAATGTCCCTCCACTCGCATGCGGGTAAACTTCCTCTAAATTCAACCTTACTCATCCCTAGCACATTATCTTAGTTAGTAGGTGGATCTATACGTACAACCTGAACGGGTAGTAAGACGCGATGCTATGTATGCTAATAGGTATGATTTGTTTTTGTGACAGCGTGTACTATCCGCGAACAATTGAGGGAATTGAACCGAAGCTGCGAAAGCGAATTGTTATGTCGGATTAAGAAAGTGAAACTCTGAGAGTCTCGCCACCTGGACGCCAGCGTCACTCAATGAACTACTGCGTATAAATGTAATCTCTCACACATAGATTCATTGAGTTGTTCAAATAAGATTACTGGGGATGCATTCCCTTGCACTAAGTAGACTTTAAAAAAACTACTAGCAGATTTTCAACGTCAACAACTTACGTTTATACAGTATACTTAGTTTTTTTATTAATGTTTTAACCTAATAATGTCCAAATAAAAAGAAATTGTTTTAAATTCCGTATTTTTACAGTGTTAGTAACAAGTTTTATTGGACAAAATAAATTAAAATATTGCTTCTAAATATAGGTATAGTTTGATTTTCTAAACATAGTAATCTAATTAATTCATGAAAATTTGTCAAGGGCATTTCAACAGGAACTTTTAAATATATATAAAAACTCTCGTTTGGATTCCACAAAGTCCATAACAAATATTAAATAACTTTTGAGATTACTATGTGTAAGTAATATTTTAATATGATGTTCAAAATTCTTTTTTTTTATAAAATCTATATGAAAATATAAGCCTAAAAAACGGGATATAAATATTTGTATTTTAAAATCCGCCCACAAGTAAATACGTTTGATAGAAAATTGGAAATGCCCTATGCTGATTGGAATCACAACCATGCTGATCAAGAATGCTTTGATTGTATAATTGACCCTAGTTGGCAGTCCTAATATTTAATAATGTAGTTTCTTCATAATAAAAATTATATTAAGAGTTTTATTCAACCAACTATTTTTATAATTTATTTATTAACCGCACCTTAATACCCATTCAGGCTGTACACGTACATTAATTTGTTCTTATGGATTGAGCATAAGAGAAAGGTATAGTTTTATAGAATATGTAACAGCTTTTGCGGAAAGGGAGGCTGGAAATCAATTTAAGGCAATCTATTTTCAGTACACCCAAACGGGATTCGAACCACAATTTTTTGTCACCAGAAATCCGTTCCAACACGAGAGTAGCACGTTATACCACACGGGCTTAAAAAATATTGAATCATATACTGTAATAAAAAGTTATGAAGTTTAATTATTTTTTTTATAGTAGTTATGCCATGTTACAACATTCGCACGTTATTGCCCTAAAAATTGCGAATATTCATTTGCATATAACTAACAGCTGTGAAGTTTATCAGTTTACCTTAGTAAACGTCACTGATAAGGCTCCTAATCCTCTTGACTAGTCTACTCGTTACTTTGCACGTCAGCTATCAACAGTGGTGTACACAGAAATATATTATGGGGGGAAGCGGGGAACCAAGACATTTATTGAAGCTATTATCACTGTATATTATCACAGTTGATAATTTTACTATAACTTTTACTGTTAGTAGTGGTATACATTTCGAATATCATCTTGTAATCATGCTATTAAAATTTGGTCTATATTTTAGACATTTCTTCCGTTGCTTATATCATAGCTGTACTTGACACCTTTTGAGATTTTATTACAATTATTCTCGGTATTGGGAGGGGGATTCCCCGCCAGACCCCGGTGAAGCCACCGACAACAATGGTATTAACAATTTTTTTTATTAATATAAATAACTAAACATGGAGGGAACTTTTAAGAGAATAATTGGAGGAAGTATTTTTTTAGAAAACTTTTTTTAAATTACCAAATATCTTATTAGTTTTTTTTTGGCACCGCTTCTTAATACCTTTCAGTTTATACGCCTACGTACTTATTAAACTAATGTGTTGGGAATTAGGAAGGTATTAGAGGGAAATGCACCCACACTTGCGTAAACTGTTTAGGGAAAACCACCCTAAGTGCACCCGACCAGGATCAAACTCCAATTTTCTCGTTTTTGGCAGCCTATTATATTGTGAGAGTAGCACCTTAGACCATGTGACCACCGAAGCAATTCAAAACTATTTAATGTGTTTGAAGTATAATTGTATACATTTGGTAAGATGCTAATATATATAATATACTTTTCAATTAATTTATACTGACTTGTGTGAACCGCTTTGGTGGCTGCATTGTCTAAGGCAGGGGTGGACAAACTACGGCCCCATGTTGTGTTCAATCAGGCTCACGGGATGAATAATTTAAATGTGTTCCATTATGTTGCCACCCTGACCTCCAAAATTTACACACTTGGCAAATCATGTCCGAAAAGATATGGCAATGTTTGCTTCCTCATATTCATGCGAACAATTGTTTTCAACCATGAAACTTAGGAAAAGTGATCCCAGAAACCAATTTAATGAGGAGCATCTGTCTTTGTCTTTTATCTCGAGAATATCCCTGTCACAGTTTAACTTAGATTATGAAAAAATACTGGGAGCTCATTCTCAATTTCACTCACATCAAACCTCCAATATATAAATCTTCTGGACTAACTTAAAAACAGACTAAGCCATTGAGGTATTTATGATTGCTTTGCATTCTTAATGTATTTACACAAACTTATTCGTGTTCTTCTAATAGGTGTGATGATATTTTTTAAATTAATTTTAAAGAAAAATTGGCGTCAAATTATTATTATTATTATTTGGCCTTCCTGTAAGTAAATTTGCATATTCCTAGTACAAGGAATCACTATCGTAATATACTAGACTGCCAATGACGGAGAAATTAGGGTTCGAATCTAGTTCGGGTGTACTTGGGGGTATTTTCTCCAGTGGGTCTACCATGCTCTTTTGACACTAATGTCAGTACATTTTTCCAAATATCCTTTTCGTCCACACTACTTATTTTTTGTGCACTGAGTTTTAGTACCCGTCTGGGCTATTGCCATATTTATATTAATATTTTAGGGACGAATAAGGCAGAAGTTATAGGAAATTTGCCCAAATTATGTTCATGGTGAGTGGAAAAATATTTAGGGAATCTATCTTCAGTACAGCCAGCTAGTGTTAGAACCCCTACCTACCGGTCACCAGAAAACGCGATTAAATGAACCTGACACTACGTCCACGTACTCACCTATGCAGTTAAAAAAATCCAAATTAACTAATAAAATAAAATATATATATTTGCGAACATAGTGTTGCCACCAAAAGCCATTCGTTTAGTCACTGCCCAATGTATTTTGACCACTGAAAATATAACGAGTACAATAATTAATTTTTTTTATCACCACGCCTGAATACCTGTTGATGGTTTACGCATATTTATATAATAGTTACTCTCAAAGGGTAGGGATGAGGAAGGAAACATTTTAGAAGTAGTTTACCCACATTTGCATGGAAAGAGAGAGGGAAAGAATTGAAGGAAAATAGCTTTCTGTAGACCTGATCCAGATTTGAACCCCGGAGTCCTCGTCATCAGCGTTCCTGTGTAACACGAGAGTGACGCCTTAGAAACTTGTGTTTCTACTAAAAAACCCTGCAATAACACTATCCTTAACTTGCGTCCCTTATACTCCCACCCTAAGACGTTACAAAGGGAAATAAAGTTAACGAACCGTTGCGTGCTTAAATCCCGTATCAAGCAAATTTAGATACATTTTACACATTAATTGATCTCCTTAGTTGTCTTTAAGAATATCTGCTACCAATATTTGACGTGAAAGTCCGATAAAGAAATTTTTTAAAAAAACCATGCGAGAGTGATTTTATGCGCATTTATTCCTCTATAGGTCAATGGAATACAAAACGGCTCGTTGAAGGTCATACTTGAAAGGCGGGTTGCGTAGCAAACAGTTTACAGGCGCTTCCTATCGCTCGTCTACTTTCCTGTGTTTCAATTCGACACGCGCGCTTTGGTTATTATTTAATAAAGATAAATATTAAGTAAATTAGTTCTAACGTTAATTAATATATGAGAGTGAAATAGAATTAAATTATACTGATAATCATTGTAATTTAAAAAAGATACTTATTAGAGTAATTCAGATTCAACCTTATAGTAAATAAGGTATATATTTAAGAGAATTGATTGTTAACAGCTATTTTTTTTATTAATCCACGTATTAAATACCCCTAATATTTACTAACAAAATTTGAGTGTGACAATACTGTAGTTAATATAAGATATTAAAAAATAAAAAAGTAATACACCATTAGGTTTTGAATATCTGTATTCTATCTTTTTAAATAACAGTTTCAAAAATATAGCTGTCGCACCGATGGTAAAAATAAGTTTTCATTCTTAAGTAAGCTTCGCGTATATCGCGAAAATAAAGCAAGCTAAGAAATAATATTTTATAAGATTTCTAGACATGTGTGACCTTAAATATAGCGCACTTTATTAGAACTAATACTTTTTTTTTCTCTCTTATCAGTTAGGAAGTTCGGTCCGGTGACGTGATAGAAAATATGAAGATAAGAATTCGACTACAAGATAGTGTAGTTTACAAAATAAAATTTAACATCACAAAATATTTACAAATCGAATATTTAAACAAATTAACTATTTAAGAAAATATTTGCACATATTTATATTAAAATAATTAAACCCACCTACAGTTTTGAACAAATATATTAGGTTAAGGTGCTAAAAGAAGTATAAATGTGTTGCAGTTCCCTCCCCTTTCCCTTCTCTTTCCAGTTTCCCCTCACTCCCCACTCAGGAAATTCTTGTCTCAATCGGTTCAGTAGTTTTGTTTTTCAAGTGAATCTGTTTTAGCGGGTTTCGTGCGGAAGGAGGGGTGGGGAACGAAAGTAAGTGAGGAGGTGGGGAGGGGGACACCAGACGGGAGGAGGGGAGGGTCCTCCACTACTCGAGCTAAAGCACCGGTAAGCGCGGGGTTCCTCAGTCTCCCAACTTTTAGTACGTTCGCGACCGGCGTCCAGACATGACGCCCGATCCGCTGGTGCGGTACTGTTCGGAAGTCACTTGAAGCTTTAACGATCGTTCACGAAACGAGGAAAAGTTAAAAAAAAAAATGTGCTACAAACGGCAGGTGATTTGTGATCAAACGTGACCGAGGAATCATGTTGGGGAAAAATAAGCAACTTCTAAGGGTAAAAAAATACGTGAAGAAGTTGTAATAATCTTTTAAAATAATAGTGTAAATTATCTAGTGATTTATTTAAAAATAAATTAATAATATAGCTCTAAATAATTTTTTAAAAGTGTGTGAGAAAGAAGGAAATATTCTCGACCATTCTGTTGGTAAAATCGGGTTTGGGCGGGGGGTGAACGTCTTTTTGGGCGGCCTGAGATGGGCTCCAACATATGACAACCCCTCACACGGGCACCCCCCCCAAATCATGGTGAAGTCTTTCTTCCTGTTCCACCTGGGGCTGGTTGCGATATTGTGCGCCATCCTAGCCGCTTGTTTCGCGAGGCCGATGTCACAGCAGAGTCACTATCACCTGGAGGAACAAACACCCCAGTCACCCAAACCACGACACAGGTACGACGTGGTCCTGGAGGAAGGGACGTCCCACGTGCACCGCGGCGGGACCATCGAGGAAGAAGGGAAGAACGGCGATCACCTGTTCCAAGCGGACGACGGTACAGCCAGAAGCGAGAGGAGCACAAATCTGTCGCACATCACTGGTACCGCGAGAAAGATCCAGATGTACGTCAAGAACAGGAACCTGCAGATACTCCCCGACGGGACTGTGAACGGGACCAGCGACGACGCGGCCAGACGTGAGGGATGCATCGATTACAGTGAGTCCCAGTTTGTACTTCTATGGTTCAGCCTAGGTACCTTGTTTACTAGGAAAAACCGTAGCCTAGGTAACTTGTTTACTAGGATAAACCGTAGGCCTAGGTACCTTTTTTTACTATGGCGAACTATAGCCTAGGTACCTTGTTTGCTAGGATAAACCGTGGGCCTAGGTACTTTGTTTACTAGGATAAACCGTAGCCTAGGTACCTTTTTACTACGCTAAATTATAGCCTAGGTACCTAGTTTACTAGGATAAACCATAGCCTAAGTACCTTGTTTACTAGGATCAACCGTAGCCCAGGTACTTTGTAAACTAGGATAAACCGTATCCTAGGTACCTTGTTTACTAGTATAAACCGTAGGCCTAGGTACCTTTTTTTACTACGGTAAACTATAGCCTAGATACCTTGTTTGCTAGGATAAACCGTGGGCCTAGGTACCTTGTTTACTAGGATAAACCGTAGGCCTAGGTACCTTTTTTAACTACGGCGGACTATAGCCTAGGTACCTTGTTTACTAGGATAAACCGTAGCCTAAGTACCTTGTAAACTAGGGTAAACCGTAGCCTAGGTATCTTGTTTACTATGTCAAATGATAGCCTAGGTACCTTGTTTGCTAGGATAAACTGTAGCCTAGGTACCTTGTTTACTAGGATAAACCGTAAGCCTAGGTACCTTGTTTACTAGGATAAACCGTAAGCCTAGGTACCTTGTTTACTAGGATTGGTGGGGAGGAGGTTTAGTGTCATAAATTATTTTAAAAAGACTCAAGCTCACCTTTTGCAAAGGAAAGACCCGCATTGGTGGGCACGCGGGCTAAATGACAAGCTTATCTAGTCTGGCTTGCTGGTGATGGTGAGTTCGAGGTTAGAAAACTGTACGGGTGTGCTGAAGGCTTGTTAGCCTAAAATGTTTCCAACTCCTCCCTACAAGTAAGTGCAGGTACATTTATTCTAAATTATACATTCCTCATCCCTACCCTATTAAAATAAAGTAAATACGCCTTTCTTATGAGTTATGGTAACATTTTATTTTATTTTAAGTGCTATTTTCTAGTTATATAGTTTTATTAAGGGAAAGTGACAGTTAAATTTTTGATAACTTGACCTGTGACTACATGAAAATTGTTTTAGTGGCTCTTATAACTGCTAAAAAAGAATCCCTACCATATAACTAGGGCTCTAAAACCTACACATTGAACGAGTATATTTCAAGTTCCAGTAAATAGAGTTGTTATTTCAACAATGAAATGAATAATAACACGTGTTCTCAACAAGGAGGTGGTGGGTCTATTAATTTTTAAATAAATTGATTTATAAAAACTCCCCCAAATAAGCCTTTTTATATATTCGTGAGCTTGCCCAGTTCATGAATCGGGCAGATCTCTGCCCATTCTGTGACCTGGCCTCTCTTGACCATTTCATTAAATGGGCAAAAACAAAAGTTCATGAATTGTTCAACCAGCAATTCTGCTGCCCATTTCATGAACTAAGCAGCTCCAATCATTAACCAATTCATGAACCGAATAGGTTTTTTTTGGCCACGTCCCTGAAATGGACAAGTGAAGAACAAGCCTGGTACTTAAGATAATTTAAATTTTAATCGTTTTAGAATAGAAGGTTTGGTAAGGTTAGGATGGGTTAATTTAATATAATATCTTAAAATGAATTTTAATTAAGTTTGTAGTAGATAGTGCAATACGTTCCAGTTAATAAATTGGGCAAGAGTTAAGGCAATTTTTGCCCAGTCTGTAAAATGGTCAATCAAAGAAGCCATGAAAGGAACAGTTTACTATTCCGAGTGTTACATATACAAGGAAATCATATAAATGTTGACATTGTTTAAATATATCTGACACTGATGTGCGTGCAGACTAAATGACAAGCTCATTTAGTCTGATTTGCCTGCTAACGGGAAGTATGCGTTTGGATCCCATCAGGGTGTACTGAGAGTATTTTTACTTAAATAGCTTTATCAGTCACCCTCCACGAAAATGCAGGTACACTACTTTAAAATCAACCTTCCTGATCCCTAACACCTTAGCGTAACAAGTACATTGGCGTATAACATATTGAGAAATTTAAGAATATAATTTATCGAGTAAATAAGAGATAGCATTTACCAGTTTATATATCGTAAAACTCTTTGACGTTGGGGTGAATTCACGAACTTAAAATTTAGTTTGTAGTATTAAACGTACACTTTATTTGAAATAGAGCTCTACAACCCACATCCCTACCCTGATAGTGAAATTAAACGCTGCTAAGCCAGACGGGTATTAATACGAGCTGCTCCACCAAATATATAAATAGATCTATTATAAATGGGATGATTTAATTCTCTCTTATTTTTGTATATTCCTCTCACTTAAATTAAAGCTAAATAAATATTTCTTCCTGGGGAAACTATGGTAGACCAACATTGATACTTATTCTCTAGCACAAGGAGCTCTAAAGTTTATTGCCGCACTAAATGAAAAGTACGCCTCCTATCCCTATCCTGAACTAGTTCTATCCAGTACAACTCATTACACCTATCCATATCATGAGCTAGTTCTATCCAGTACAACTCATTACACCTATCCATATCATGAGCTAGTTCTATTCAGTCCAACTCATTACACCTATCCTTATCCCGAACTAGTTCTATTCCGTCCAACTCATTACACCTATCCATATCATGAGCTAGTTCTATTCAGTCCAACTCATTACACCTATCCTTATCCTGAACTAGTTCTATTCAGTCCAACTCATTACACCTATCCTTATCCTGAACTAGTTCTATTCAGTCCAACTCATTACACCTATCCTTATCATGAGCTAGTTCTATTCCGTCCAACTCATTACACCTATCCATATCATGAGCTAGTTATATTCAGTCCAACTCATTACACCTATCCTTATCATGAGCTAGTTCTATTCAGTCAAACTCATTACACCTATCCTTATCATGAGCTAGTTCTATTCAGTCCAACTCATTACACCTATCCTTATCCTGAGCTAGTTATATTCAGTTCAACTCATTACTACCTATCCTTATCCTGAGCTAGCTATATTCAGTCCAACTCATTACACCTATCCATATCATGAGCTATTTCTATTCAGTCAAACTCATTACACCTATCCTTATCATGAGCTAGTTATATTCAGTCCAACTCATTACACCTATCCATATCAAGAGATAGTTCTATTCCGTCCAACGCATTATACCTATCCATATCATGAGCTAGTTATATTCAGTCCAACTCATTACACCTATCCTTATCCTGAGCTAGTTATATTCAGTCAAACTCATTACACCTATCCCTATCCTGAGCTAGTTCTATTCACTCCAACTCATTACACCTATCCTTATCCTGAGCTAGTTCTATTCACTCCAACTCATTACACCTATCCTTATTCTGAGCTAGTTATATTCAGTACAACTCATTACACCTATCCTTATCCTGAGCTAGTTATATTCAGTCCAACTCATTACACCTATCCTTATCCTGAACTAGTTATATTCAGTCCAACTCATTACACCTATCCTTATCCTGAGCTAGCTATATTCAGTCCAACTCATTACACCTATCCTTATCCTGAGCTAGTTATATTCAGTTCAACTCATTACACCTATCCTTATCCTGAGCTAGTTATATTCAGTCCAACTCATTATACCTATCCCTATCCTGAGCTAGTTCTATTCTCTCCAACTCATTATACCTATCCCTATCCTGAGCTAGTTCTATTCTCTCCAACTCATTACACCTATCCCTATCCTGAGCTAGTTATATTCAGTCCACCTCATTACACCCCGTTTCTTTCAGCTCCATTCTAATGTCATCCTCACATCCTCGTCTTGGTCTTCCCAATGGTCTCTTCCCATTGGGTTTGCCAGTAAATACCCTGAACAAGGTTCTAGATTATCTCATTCGCGCTGCATGTCCTGCTCACCGTAATCTACGAGACATCTTTTCTAACAATGTCTGATGAGTACAGGACAAGTATCTCACTGCCGGTACCCGGATTCTTGATTACATTACATCTTGGTTTGTTTGTCACATACAATGCTCAGAAGTACATGAATGTATATTTCATGAGTCATTTTTAGTAATTTAAGAATTCAATAACCACATTTTCTCTGTTTGAATCCCTTTTGAGTATTTTGGGTATTTTTTGGACATTTTAGGACATTCATGTTAAATAGGTATATTTTTAAAATAATAAATATTTTATAAATTCATAAATTCTCAAACATATATTTCTAATAACATTATGGAATATGAAGGTAATGAACGCAGCAAACTTTGTATCCTCTTTTATTGTCTGGTTGTAAAATACAAGTTCCCAGTGAGGCTGCGACTAGGCTTGAGAGGGTTGCGTTGGAAAGGGGTAGCTATTTCTTCTGAAGCGTAATAAATAAAAAATTAAGTCATTTTTGTAGAATTATAAGTCACTTTATAAATAATTTATTTAATCGTCTTAGGTCACTAAAATTCATAATTTGCACATCATTAAGTTGCCTCCATTTTAATGTATTATTAGTATTATCCAATAGGTATAAAAAAATGAATGTTAAAATCACATGACCCTAAGTATTAATATAAAAAATAATAGTTTTGGTAAATTTTATACATGTCAAAAAAGTTTTTAGCTATATAAATCTTATTTTATTTTAATTTTTTTGTTTTGTTTCTCGACTACCTAAAAAGTAGTCCCTACAACTTGGCGGTAGAACTCAAACAAGTTGTACGAGACTACCACCGTCCCGTGTCGCTTCAACCTCTAAGGTTCTCAATGGCGTTCCCATCCTTACGGCGCGCATGGGAGAGTTCAATCATGGATGTTAAGGGGGGAAAGGTGGGGGGTGAGAGAATCCAAACTATCTCGCGGCTCGTCTCTAGACCACGTGGCTTCTTCATCGCACTTTCGTGGCTACTTGGAAATAAGGGGCACCTTGCTCAGCATTTTACTTCCCGTCCGGGACAACCGCTAAAGGAGTTAAGGAGGGAGAGATTAGGAACGCAGAGGAAGTGCATATTTTTATATATGTATATATAAATGTGTATATTGGGTGAATTTTAACTTATGTTACAAGAGCTAGGAGCATATTCCTTATGAAAAACTAGGAAGAAAATGTATGTGAAATTTTGCTCTTAAGTTATCATTAAGGGATCAATGAGCCCTTGAAAATCAAATGCTTTCACCCTGCTATGCAGCCGCCAAGGGCCTGTTCCATGGCCAGCACGCTCGCCAGACCTGAATCCCCTGGACTTCTTTCTGTGGGACCACAATACAGTACACCCGTGGAACGTGAACCCAATCTTCAACCCTGAATTGTCGCAGCGTGGAACACTGTCCGAAACACTCCCGGCATGTTTCAAAGATTGCGACAGTCCAAACTTTGGCGATGTCGGCGCTGTTTGGATGTTGGTGGCCGATCGTTTGAACATCTGCTATGCTAATACGTGAATGTTTGCACAAGGGCTGTGGTAGGGCTACAGTAGCCCCATGGCTTCTTTGGTGCTGACTGACAACTCACAGCTGACTTCTGACAGTCAGCATTTAGGTATATACCTACATTTTGACTGTCAGAAGTGACAGCTGCTAAACACATGTTTTGCAGAGCATATGGTTCGGCGTAGGGATACGTAATTTGGTCTGGTAGCTTTTCAAAGCTGTCAGTCAGCACCAAAGAAGCCATGGGGCTACTGTACCTACTGTACATTGAGTAATGAAAGTACATAATTCTCTTCAGTTACTATTACTATTATTATTATTATTATTATTATTATTAGCACCGCGTCTTACTACCCGTTCGGGTTTGTACGCACTTACGCTAATGTGTAATGGTAGGGTGATTGTGAGATGAAATGGAGGACCTACAGTTTAACGTGGAATCCGAACCACGGTGGAGACCTGGCATTCCTCACATTCACAAGATGTCTTGTCAGAGGTGAAGGAAGGGTTTGGTAATCATTCAGTTACTATTCATCTATTCATTTGTTGCATTGTTATAAAATTGTTTAGTCTTAAATACATGATTTTCAAGGGCTATTTGCTCCCTTAATAATGACTTAAGAGCAAAATTTCACACACATTTTCTTCCTAGTTAATAATAATAATATTTAGCACCATGTCTTACTACCCGTTCGGGTTATACGCTTTAAGTACTAATCACGCTAATTGATTAGGAATTGGGAAGGTTGAATTACAGGAAGTGAACCCACATTTGCGTGGAGGGAGAGTGGAAAACCATTTAGGAAAAACCACCCCCTGTTCACCCGACCGAGATTCGAACCTCGATCTCCCCGTCCTCAGCAGTCAAGCTTCAACACGACAAGTGCGTTAGCCAACTACGCCACCGAGGCGGGTTTCTTCCTTGTTCTTCATAAGGAATATGCTCCTAGCTTTTGTAACATAAGTTAAAACTCTCCCTTATATATATATATATATATTAATAATATATATAAATATACATGTATATTTATATATTAATAATATATATAAATATACATGTATATTTATATATTAATAATATATATAAATATACATGTATATTTATATATTAATAATATATATAAATATACATGTGTATTTAAATTCATGTATATGGATATATACGCACATATATTCATATATATGTATTTATATATATATTCTATATAAAGGCAAGTGCTGCATCCTACTAATCGTTCGGGCTGTACGTTTGTGTAATAGTTACACTAATGTGCTAAGGATGATAAAAGTTGAATTTAGAGAGAGTGTTACCGAATTTGCGTGAATAAAGAAAGTAGAAAACCATTTAAGAAAAAAATCCTCATTATACCCAACTGGGATTCGAACCCTCTTTCTCCTCGGCACTGTCAGTCCAGTATATATTATTATTATTATTACCACGTCTTACTACCCGTTCGGGTTATACGCACTTACGCTATATGTGTAATGGTAGGGTGATTGTGAGATGAAATGGAGGACCTACAGTTTAACGTGGAATCCGAACCACGGTGGAGGCCTGGCTTTTCACACATTCACGAGTTGTGATTAATACACATCTTGTCAGAGGTGAAGGGAGGGTTTGGCAATCAGATAAATCTGTGTCGGGACCGAGGATTGAACCCCGGACTCCCAGCACAGAAGTCCGACACCTTACACCTAGCCCACCAGGTCATCATTCCAGTCTATTGTGAGAATGATGCCTTATAACATTCAATCACCAAAGTGTGTCTTAGCCTAATAAAATATCTCAGTACACCCTGCCGGGATTCGAATTACAACCTCCCAGTCACAGGCATACCAGATGAAATTAGACTGACTCCTTTGTATGCGCTCTCACCGGTTAGGATAGTTTATAGCTAAATCTCATAACTACCTTTTTTTAATACTGACGATATTTTAAAACATTTAACTATTTTATTTTAAAAATAGTGTTTACATGGGTTAACTTTATTACGGACACTTTTTTTTTTGCAAGATTCCTTTGAAAACCAAAATAATTATAGAAGACTAAACACAATGAATAGGGATGATAAATTCATAATATAATGTATGCATCCGAGTTAGTATTGATATAGGACGAAAAAACAACTGAAAATTAATTGTCATAAATCACTCCTTAGCGCACCCAGCCGGGATATGAGCCCCGCTCTGCTGCTAAATGATGAAATAAATTAAATTCATATATAGGATCTTCAGACTGCTTGGTCAAGGTTGTGGAGAAAATTTCTATGTTACGCCAATATTTCCCATTTTAAAAAAATCTCACCAAAGAGTGAAGAAGATTATTCTAAAACTAAAGTCGGATTTTCATACGAAACCTTTATTTTAAAGCTGGAAACTCATGTTGCCACTATGGCAGGGGGAAAAATTGTATTCACTTTAATATATTAGCCCGTTTTATTAACAATGTAAAGATAAACTAAAAAATATTCCATAAATAAGCTTTTGATAACTTTTTAGACGAGCAATTGACAATTTATCAAATAAGATATATTTCTAGAGTAATAAATTATAGTGACTTTCAATCATTGTTGTTGGCCAAAAATGGTCTTCTTATAAAAATAAGGGTTTAGCTACATTTTCTTCGACGTTCATCAGACAGATTTGTTCAACTCCTACCAGTAATAAGTTCAAGTACAAATAATGGGAAGTGGTTATTTAAAAAAATCATTTCAGTCTTTTCCTGTAAATCTATTTTAAGTAATTTGTTGGATCTACCAACAACCCAAGTATACCAAACTATTTTAAACCCTGGACTATCGTGTCAAATTCTGGCTCATTGTCATGCGACATGTTGGTTAGATAACTGGTCAGTCTGACCTATATAACCTTAAGGCGATCACCTCATTCAGCGAGAAAGTATTAATAATTCTGTCAAAAGACAGATGTTTTGAAATACAATTGTCTCTTTTGCTTTCTGAAACTACCTCTCCATTATGTCTAAGATTATATTCCATTTCACCATTCACCGAAAACCACCATTTGTCATGTCAATAAGAAAAAAACAGCTTCGGTGTCCGAATGGTCTAACGCGCTACTCTCGCAGTAGACTAGACTACCGATGACGGTGATATCGAATCTTGGGTGTACTGAGAGTAGTTTTTCCAAAATAGTTTTCCACTCTTCCTCCACGAAAATATGGGTACATTTCCTCTAAATCTAACCTTCCTAATCCCTAAAACCAGTAGCGTAATTAGCAAATAAGCGTATAGCCCGAACGGGTTGTATGTAAGACGCAGTGTTAAAAAAAATTAAGTAAAAGGAAAAATAAAACTACGAAGCTTCAAGGTAAAGAAGAAAGGTCGTTTCTAGTTCTCAAATATCTTAAAATGTTCCGTTGTAAGCCTATTAAAAATTACTGTGTTTATTAGAAGAAGGCTATATCTTTAGCCCTGTTTTATTAATACCAGTTACCTATCTTCGCAAATGTGCTTAAAAAGTCGTTGAATATTATCTAATATCGCATTTTCTCACATTTGTTTCTATTAATAAAACTCAAACTTTATGGTTGCAAAGGAAAAAGAAACTTGCTGATTTATATTTATTTTATTTTGGTTTGAATAATATTTTGAAATAATACATACATATTACAGTAAAATTTTGCGTTGGAGCTGAATGCCTGCGCAGTGATTTCTCACTTACCGAGACAACCCTTTTACCCAAACCATTAACTTCATCCACAACCTATATAATATCATCTTGTGTGTCCTTAACGTTTGTTTATAAGGATAGAAAATGATTATCTAGCAAAACAGATTATTTTATAGTTTTGTAAACAGAGTTTACGATTCTGCGCAACTCTAACTGCCTATAAAACTGACTCAGACGCAGATAAGTGTGATGATAAAGGCTTTTATGAGCAGGCCAAATTGGTTAGCGATTTATCAACAAACATGAGCCTCAACCAATTTTACACAAGATTAAATTTTGTTTAAATTTCTCGTTTCAGGAGAATTCTGAGGGTATATTGTTGACCTCTATTAATAATAATAATAATATTTAGCACCACGTCTTACTACCCGTTCGGGTTATACGCTTTAAGTACTAATTACGCTAATGGAATAGGAATTGGGAAGGGTGAATTAGAGGAAATGAACCCGCATTTGCGTGGAGGGAGAGTGGAAAACCATTTAGTAAAAACAACCCCCAGTTCACCCGACCAAGATTCGAACCTCGATCTCCCCGTCCTCAGCAGTCGGGCTCAACACGACAAGCGCGTTAGCCAACTACGCCACCGAGGAGGGTTTGACCTCTATTAGAAACAATGTAAAAAAAATCTATTTTAGGGAAAATTATAGAGATTTAGTTATCACTTTGTGCAAGATATGTATAAAAAATTAATCAATGTGGCTATTCTAAATCGACCAATGTTCAAACCGTTGTACAAACAAGGCATTACATCCTAAAAATATGTTTTGTTAATTAATTTAATTTATGAACTCACTTTTATACAAGCCAGGTTAGTTTATTAATTTCCTTGTTTATAAATTAGGATAATTTACGGATTCAATTGATTATGATTTGTGATGGTTAATTTACGGATTCACTTGTATATAGTAAATGGCAAATGAATAGTAAGGGGGTAGGGAACAGTTCACTAACACTCCCGTCAAATGGGGCTATAACCGAAGACAACCCATGAGCCCATAACGCGAAAGGGAAGAAGGAATAATTTAATTTTAACCACAGCTGTATGCATTCGAGTAGCGGACAAACCGTGACTACGTGATAATTATCCCAGCCTTTATCAACATCACACACAACTGCTGACGTGCTGATAACACCAGAGCTTTGGCGCATGCGCTTATAGCACGCGCAAGGTGAAGTATAGAGAGCTGCTTATTCATTGGCCGTGACTCGCGAGCTAATCGAGGACCTCCTAGACAGCCATACCCTTTATTCACTGATTACGATGTATAAACTACAATCCGATTTTCATAGTAGGGGACATTAAGAAATCTATTTTCAGGCCAAAATCTATAATAACTCTCTATGCCAGATAAAGACTTGTACAGTGTAATTCTAAAAGTCTAACCCTCTCTCTCTCTCTATCTATCTATATATATATATATATATAGAGAGAGAGAGAGAGAAAGATAGGGTTAGACCTTTAAAATATACATAGTATATATATATATATATGTATATATAGATATATACTATGTATATATATGTATATATACATATATACATATACACATATGTATATAGATATATACATATACATATATATACATATACACATATGTATATAGATATATACATATACATATATATACATATACACATATATATACTTATATATTATTAATTAAAAATTAAAATTAGTATAATAGTAAATAATATTAATGCTTAAAGCAAAAAAAAAGTTTTCATATTTTCAAAAATGTTATTCTACCAGAATCCTGTTATAGCTCACAAGATAACTATTACACACTCATGAATCAATGGCCACGTGGGTTAAGGCGTTAACTCAGTCTAACCTGTGACGGGAAGATCGGGATTCGAATCACTGCTAGGTGTACTAAGGTTGTTTCGTCTTAAAAGTGTTTATATAATGTTTTCTTCCACGCAAACGTGGGGTAGTTTACTTTAAACATTTTATTTCCTTGTTCTACCATAATAGTGTAATTAGTGTAAATATAGCCTAGGAGTAGTAAGACACGGTGTATGATAAATAAAAATAAAATACGTCTACGTAAACTTGAATTTTTCCAGTAGTTGCACAACTCTCTTTATATATATATAACAAATTATGTCTATAAAAGGTTTTAGAATAAAATAACACACTTCCTAGGTTAAGTAATAATCAGGTTTATAGGAGTACGATTAGAGTTCATTCTATTACTTAAAAATAGTATTCATATATTTTATATTTATTAGCAAACTATTAATTTTACGTACCTCTAAAAAGACAAAATTATATATTGATTTGCACGTTTTTAAATTCTTGTACTTTCCACATAGGCCTATATTTTATAATTATCAGAAATTTATTGAATTCACGTTCTTTACAAAAAGAATATTTTATCATACAACCCGCCTCGGTGGCGTAGTTGGCTAACGCGCTAGTCGTGTTGAGCTCGACCGCTGAGGACGGTTAGATCAAGGTTATAATCTCGGTCGGGTGAACTGGGGGTGGTTTTTCCTAAATGGTTTTCCACTCTCCCTCCACGCAAATGCGGGTTCTCTTCCTCGAATTCAGTCTTCTCAATTCCCTATCCATTATCGTAATTAGTACTTAAAGCGTATAAACCGAACGGGTACTAAGACGCGGTTCTAAATAATAATAATAATAATAATGTATCATATACTTATTTACAAGTTCTTAAATTCACATTATTCTTTTAAAAGATATTCTCATATTTCATACTTTTTAAAAAAGTTTCTAGATTCACATACTTCACTCAAAAAGACAATATTTTCATAGCCGGGAGCAAACTGTGCGAAAACCGATGCAAATCCTTACCCCTGCAGATGCCTCTCTGCTCAGTAGTGCACGCTAAACATTCAGACAGGTTGAAGTAAGGACGGCGCTTTTGTGGAGCGGAAAATATTACCACGTAGTTTTCCGCTAGTGCTCAGCGCTATGGTACATGAACATGACAAAAAAAAAGTGTAAAAATATTCTCAGACGTTCACGTAATAGTGAGTCGCACAGCACTAAGAGAGAATTCATCCAACACTAATAAGTAGGACTACTTGGTATATCTCTATGAGTACACTTTAATTTAAGGTGTAATAAACTTATTTAGCTAGAGGGTACATGTACAACAGTGCAAAGTGGATAGTGAAGAGCCGTTGTCCATACATCTTAAGATAGTATTAACAGTCTTTATACATAAATTAATTAATTAAAATAATTTAATATAGTGCTAGAAGTCAGTTCCCTGGGTAATTTAAAAGTAGAATCACCACAGAGGATAGTGGAGCAATACTACCAGTTCCCAGGGTAGTTTCAAGTATCATCAACATAGGAGGCGATATAACGATATCAGCAGTTAACTGGGTAATTTAAAGTCTCGTCAACATAGAAGGTAGTATAACGATATCAACAGTTAACTGGGTAATTTAAAGTCTCATCAACATAGGAGGTGATATAACGCTATCAACAGTTAACTGGGTAATTTAAAGTCTCATCAACATAGGAGGTGATATAACGCTATCAGCAGTTAACTGGGTAATTTAAAGTCTCATCAACATAGGAGGTGATATAACGCTATCAACAGTTAACTGGGTAATTTGAAGTTTCACCAAAATAGGAAGTGATATAACGCTATCAACAGTTAACTGGGTAATTTAAAGTCCCGTCAACATAGAAGGTAATATAACTATATCAACAGTTAACTGGGTAATTTAAAGTCCCGTCAACATAGAAGGTAATATAACGATATCAACAGTTAACTGGGTAATTTAAAGTCTCGTCAACATAAAAGGTAATATAACGATTTCAACAGTTAACTGGGTAATTTAAAGTCCCGTCAACATAGAAGGTAATATAACGATATCAGCAGTTAACTGGGTAATTTAAAGTCCCGTCAACATAGAAGGTAATATAACGATATCAACAGTTAACTGGGTAATTTAAAGTCCCGTCAACATAGAAGGTAATATAACTATATCAACAGTTAACTGGGTAATTTAAAGTCCCGTCAACATAGAAGGTAATATAACGATATCAACAGTTAACTGGGTAATTTAAAGTCTCGTCAACATAGAAGGCAATATAATGATATCAACAGTTAACTGGGTAATTTAAAAGAGAATCAACATAAACATCCGTTGAGCATTAGCAGTTTCCAGTTGTTTTTTTAAATTTTAATAGCACCTAATAAGTAACTCGCATTTAATTTTAAAACATTTTATAAATGTTACTTGAACATCCAACTTTTTTTTAGTAAAATATAATATTTAAACAAATTTATCATTAACGGAAAATTCAACGCAAAACCATAACAAAGAAAATGGTAAATAATTGTTTTCAAAATTCATTAAAATAAAATTAACAAAACGGAATCATATAGCAAATCAATACGTAAGCCCTATACAGTTTAAAATAAAATCTCATTTACGAATTAATTACCTTCTTACATGAACATATTTATTAGACGGCACGGAGAATTGATTGGGTCCCATCAAATACATTCCTATTGGAAAAGGGGGTAGGGTAGAAGGGTGTTGACGGCTTTCCCACAAAATAATTACTTTTATTTGTGTGTTTTATTTATTTTATAGGGAAAGTATTTAAAATATACACATGAAAAAACAGATGAAGGTTTTTTCTCTATGATTAAGCTACATTATTCTAATCTTTATGATAATAGCTCCCTTTTAAAAGAACCTTGTGCAGAAAATAAAGTACATTTCCCTTTTATGTATAGGTGTTGTGACTATAACAAGGGCAATATGCAAGAACGTATAGTGAATGCTTAGTGGACCGATAGTGTGCACACTATCGCTAAGCAATCACTATACGTTCCTACATATCGCCCTAAGACTTGCTGTTGTAGTGGGCCCATTATATTTGGGCCACTTATATATTGTACGTAAACATTACAATTGGGCCACGTATAAATTGTACGTAAACATTACAATTGGGCCACGTATAAATTGTACGTAAACATTACAGTTGGGTCACGTATAAATTGTACGTAAACTTTACAGTTGGGCCACGTAAACATTACAGTTGGGCCACGTAAACATTACAGTTGGGCCACGTATAAATTGTACGTAAACATTACAGTTGGGTCACGTATAAATTGTACCTAAATATTACAATTGGGCTACGTAAACATTACAGTTGGGCCACGTAT
>CABFVX010003710.1:69062-79501 GCA_902151425.1 Timema shepardi | reverse complement strand
TGCTTTATACAGTAGTAGTGGAACTATATTTGTTTAAAAGGTAGACTAATAGGGAGGGAGTAACATTTTTTTTTTACTTTCTACCATCCTCTCACCCAATTAATGTTATAAAATTGGATTCTTCTAGCAATTATTCATAGTGATCCTTGTTTGTAGAATTTTAGAATCTAAAAGCTTATATATAATAGAATAATCTTTCGAATTTGGATAATCCTAGAGGCTAAGTAAGTTAATTTATATAGTCTCCCTCAGAAAATTTTTGAATTGAATGGTCATAAAAGCCATTTTAACAAGTGCTCACCAATTAAAAAACAACTAAATTAGACTTATTATAATTTATTTAAAGTATTTCCACTCAGATTTTAAAAAAAATCGGATACTCCTAGAGTATTACTACCGTAATTTGGTTTTTCTTAAAAAAATCAGAGACTGATAGAAGCTGAGGTAGTCTTCCCCCAGCAAATTTTTAAAATTGGGTGGCCTTGGAAATTATTTGGAATGGTCTTCACCTGGATTTTTGTTCAAACTATCTGCCTTAAGAAATGATTAAAAGTGGTCTTATCTTAACACATTTTAGAAAGACGAATCCATTTAGAAGCTATTTATAATCGTCCTTCCTTTGAAAAGTTTGGAAGAATGAATGACTCTATTAATTATTTGAGGTTTGATACAAGACCATCTTTAAGTTTCATATTAAAAACATCGGACATTTTGTACGAGTTTGAACTAGCCCTCCCTCCCCACGCCTATGCACTAAAGTTATGAATTTATCGTCCATCCTCTAAGAAAATTGTGTTGAGTGAGCCAGCAAGACCGATTTATTTTTATCCCTAAGAGTTCGCAAGCTATCCGCTAGGGGAAAGCCGTTAAATATTCTGCCGCTAGATAGCAGATCACTCCATACCACCTAGTTTAACCATTTAGAAATATCAGTACTGTATGTGTATGAGAAAAATAAATAAATAAATATATATATAAAAAGACTGAGAGAACGAAAGAGAGACATATAATTGTAAATTTGAAAATATGTATGAAACTTTAATAGCTACACAGTGATGTGAGAATAAATAATAATAATAATAATAATAATAATAATAATAATAAAAGTATATGACTTAAACATAACTAATTCACTACTAACAATTCTTTCTTTCTTCATAACACTTAGGAAGAGAAATGCATTATATCATTGCAAATATCAATATCACCACATACAACAAACACTACAGAAAAAGACATCACTACTTAAAAAAATAACGCCACTGAAAAAAACCCCAACACTTCAACAAACTCCATCGTCAAAGTGAGACCCGCAGATTTATTTAGGACGTTGATTATCAGTGACGTCACTCAGGTCAAGATATAATTTCCCATGTTCTTGAATTTAAGTTTCATTCAGAGAGTCTTAAACATATAAGCCTAACGTTAAAACGAAAACTATAAATTTTTAAATAATTCTAAATATAATCTTACAGTGTCACAAAACTATTGTTTTTTATCTTGAGGTAGTTTTTTTTGTAAACGTATTTTTTTAATAAATATTCTCCGATTTAGGCTATTATAGTTGGTCACGAAAATGTCCTGTAGGAATTATCCTGGCAGGATTTAGATAAAATAAATCCGTGCTAGCATAATATGTCAATATAGAACAGGTAAAAAGTAAAAGGTAATTTAAAAAACAAAGTCAATGTTTTCAAGGCACAAATAAAATATGGATTGTGAAGGTGACCTGGTGGTCTAGGGGTAAGGTGTCGGGCTTCTGTGCTGGTGGCCGGGGTTCAATCCTCAGTCCCGGCACAGATTTATCTGATTACCGAACCCTTCCTCCACCTCAAAGAAGAAGTGTATTAATCACGAGTTGTGAATGTGAGGAATGCCAGGCCTCCACCGTGGTTCGGATGCCACGTTAAACTGTAGGTCCTCCATTTCATCTCACAATCACCCNGGCCTCCACCGTGGTTCGGATGCCACGTTAAACTGTAGGTCCTCCATTTCATCTCACAATCACCCTACCATTACACATTAGCGTAAGTGCGTATAGCCCGAACGGTTAGTAAGACGCGGTGCTAATAATAATAATAATAATAATAATAATAATAATAATAATAATAGTATAAACTTGTCGGAGGAAGAGGGGAAGTGTTATCAGTATATAAACAAGATACCTTACAGGGTGAACTGCCCATTTTCTCCCCTTTCTTTATATTTCGTACTTTCTTGTCTAAGTGTGACAGTGCTTGGAATGCTTATTTGCTTCAAGTTAAGATGCAACCCGCTTTGCAAAACAGCTTCGAAATCTCCAAGTAAACAACGTCATTAAACGGACATGAACTGATTTCTTACTTTACAAAGAGAGCTAAATAATAATTAATCAGTTGCAGCGGCTAATTAAGACTTGTCAAAGGAGACTTGTGCTGTTGTAGTCCCCAGTCCTACCCACTCCCCTGTCAATGTAGTATATACTCTTCCCGGCAGTCAATCTGTTGACACATGTCAATCTCTGCTCAGGATCTCTTGACGGGAAGGAAATACTACTCTGCATCTTTTGATAGATAGATATATCTCCCACGTTGAGTTGCGGCACCATCAGATTAAACCTTTCTTGTAGACAACCATTTCTTCGCTCAATACACACAGCGTACGTTTTGGTACTTACAGTCCAATATTCGTAAGAATAACCCTATATGACAGATAGAAAAGTTACTGTATTCAATGTCCAATTTTATTAGGAAGAACTTTATCTGAAAGCTAGAAAGGTTACTAGAAATACAGTCCAATTTTTTCAGGAAGAACTTTATCTGAAAGCTAGAAAGGTTACTAGATTCACAGCATACTTTTATTAGGAAGGACTTTATCTGAAAGTTAGAAAGGTTACTAGAAATACAGTTAAATTTTTTCAGGAAGAATTTTATCTGAAAGCTAGAAAGGTTACTAGAAATACAGTCAAATTTTTCAGGAGAAACTTTATCTGAAAACTAGAAAGGTTACTAGAAATACAGTCAAATTTTTTTAGGAAGAATTTTATCTGAAAGCTAGAGAGGTTACTAGATTCACAGTATAATTTTATTAGGAAGGACTTTATCTGAAAGCTAGAAAAGTTACTAGAATTACAGTCCAATTTTTTCAGGAAAAAATTTATCTGAAAGCTAGAAAGGTTACTAGACTCACGGCATACTTTTATTAGGAAGGACTTTATCTAAAAACTAGAAAAGTTACTAGAGTTACAGTACAATTTTATTAGGATGAACTTTATCCGAGAGCTAGAAAAGTTACTATAATTACAGTTCAATTTTTTTTAGGAAGAACTTTATCTGAAAGATAGAAAAGTTACTAGAATTTCAGTAAATTTTTTTTAGGAGGAACTTTATTTGAAAGCTAGAAAATTTACTAGAATTACAGTCCAATTTTACTAGGAAGAACTTTATCTGAAAGTTAGAAAAGCTACTAGATTCACAGTCCAATTTTATCAAGAAGAACTTTATCTAAAAGCTAGAAAAGTCACTATAACTACAGTCCAATTTTATCAGGAAGAACTTTATCTGACAGCTAGAAAATCTACCAGATCTTCTTTCACGTATTCATACATAGTATAATGTTATCTGCAGCTGTCACTTTTGACGTATATTACTATCAACCAGCAAAATTACCCGGCTTTGCACGGGGTAACCACGCAATGGTTTCACTTGCTTTAAACAGACATAACATTTTATTTCTTCCGACTCAGTTTTTAATTAATTAAAAAAAACATTCAATCAAAAATTTAAAAATTCAGCTTCTAGGTGCACATGTTTGTGCACAGAGGCAAATAATTTTTAAAATTTCAGCCCTCGACGTGCGGTAAATATCGCGCAATGCTCACGACAAACAGACGTTTTATCTGTATAGTCTATACCTATAAAATAACACCAATAATATAATACAATATTGACATTGTCCGAAAACGTTGAACTTCCATGTTTCGAATTTTCAAAACCTCTAACTCAAAATAAAATTTAGTGCCCCAAGTTTTTTTTTTGGTCACCACGTCTCACCTCACAGCCCGTTCGGATAATACACGTATATACTAATTATGCTAATTTGTTAGGGATAAGGAAGGTTGAATTTATATAAAATATAGTCTCATTTGCGAGGAGGTAGAGTGGAAAACTATTTAGGGGAAAAAAACACCCCCAGAACGTTCGACGGGGTTTTGAACCCCGATCTCTTCCTCAGTTTCAGTCTAATCTATTGTAAGAGTGACACATAAGACCAACGATTTTCAACTTTAAAAAAAAAACTCGCGGCACACTGAACAAGCCGCTAAAATAATCAAGGCACACCATCTATTTTTTAAGGTTAGGTTTTAGATTTTATAATTAAAATAACGAGTAATAGGATCGTATTTAAAATTCAATAAATAAAATTCTAATAATATTGAGCTATTTAAAAAAAAAAAGTTCATCGTGGATTTAAACAGATTTAGTCTTAAATTTGCTTTCCTCCGCTTCGGTGACCGCATGGTCTAAGGGGCTACTCTCGCAGTGCAACTAGACTGTTGATGGCAGGTAGACCGAGGTTCGAATCTTGGTCGGGTGTACTGAGGGTGAGTTAGTACATAAGCGTATAGTCCAAACGGATAGTAAGACGTGGTGGTAAAAAAAAGCATGAAATGCATATATATTATATTTATCAACTATATATATATATTTATATACTTTTTTCCCCTTTGTGACCTGGCGGTCTAGGGGTAAGATGTTAGACTCCTGTACTGGGGGCCTGAGGTTCAATCCTCGGTCCCAGCACAGATTTATCTGATTACAAAACCCTTCCTTCACCTCTGACAAGACGTGTATTAATCGCAACTTGTGAATGTATGGAATGTCCAGGCCTCCACCGTGGTTCGGATCCCACGTTAAACTGTAGGTCCTCCATTTCATCTCACAATCACCCTACCATTACACATTAGTGGGTAGTAAGACATGGTGCTAATAATAATAATAATAAATCTGATGTTTTTACGCTCAAGGAAAAGAAAAGGTAAATAGGAATAATCCGCTTACAGTATATAAACCATTCACGGCACATCGGTTAAATGATGCTGCATTAGACCATTTGACCATCACCGAAGCGGGTACTTCAAAGTTTTTGAAAGTACTTCAACTGTTTAAGGTGTTATTCCCGTGTTAACGTTACATAAACACATCTACCCAATACTTCCCTATTATCACCTAAAACTCATTATCCTAAACATCTCATTACAATGTCAGTCAAGTATTGAACTTGGTTGAGAGGCGGGGCCCTCAAAAACATATCAGAAGCAGTTTTAAGGTTATGTTCCACCCCCTCAATATGTAAAGTAAAAAAAAACAACATGCCAGGCACGCACGCACGCAAACGATCTTGATAAGGTTGATACTTTAGGAAGCAGGAGTAATATTATCGAGTGAGGCGGGGGGGAGGAAGGCCCCGCCCGATATAAAAGGTTTGACAGCTTGGGACGGAGAATACTATTGTGAATTGTGATGTTAATTACAGTTTCCATATCACAACCCTGGGAGGAAGAAATAACAATAAAAATAAAGATAAAGATAGCGGAGGAATGAAGGATTCAAAGAATGGTAGTAATAAGAAGCCTTATGTACAGTCTGTTATGAAAATCCAGGTCCGTACGATTATTTATTTCTCACTACCAGCCTGTCGTAGTTTCTTTTATGCCTTATACTCTCTGATTTAAAATTAGAACAGGCGCAACATCCACACCCCGGCTGTTAATTTATCAATAGGAAAGGAGGGAAATCACAATAAAATAATTCTACTCGTATTAACAATATACAAAATAAATGGTACCGTACATCATTTCTTTATCTAAAAATTGAGACGTTGACAAAAAAATAAATAGTAACATATGTGAAGCGAAATAATTTATATTGTTACAGAAACATTACATCGAAAAGCATACATAAAATAATACACAGTGTTGTAGAAACTTATTGAAAAAAAATTATTCTTTATTCACAAAACAGCATACGAATCAATTTTCTAGACCCGCCTCGGTGGCGTATTTGGCTAACGCGATAGTATTGTTGAGCTCGACTCCTGAGGAGGACGGGGAGATCGAGGTTCGAATCTCGGTCGGGAGAACTGGGGCGGTTTTTTCCTAAACGGGGTTTCCACTCTCCTTCCACGCAAATACGGGTTCACTTCCTCTAATTCAACCTTCCCAATTCATAATCCATTAGCGTAATTAGTACTTAAAGCGTATAAAACCGAACGGGTAGTAAGACGCGGTGCTAAATAATAATAATAATAATAATAATAATAATAATAATAATTTTCTAGACTTCAAATTAAAAAATATATTTGCCAATAGATCGGAGACTAATGGTCTTGTAAAAATGTATTTCAATAGAAATTACTATTATTAGCACCGCGTCTTACTACCCGTTCGGGTTATACGCACTTACGCTAATGTGTAATGGTAGGGTGATTGCGAGATGAAATGGAGGACCTACAGTTTAACGTGGAATCCGAACCACGGTGGAGACCTGGCATTCCCCACATTCACAAGATGTCTTGTCAGAGGTGAAGGAAGGGTTTGTTAATCAGATAAATCTGTGGCGGGACCGAGGATTGAACCACGGCCGCCAGCATAGAAGTCTGACACCTTACCCCTAGACCACCAGGTCACCTTCAATAAAAAGTTTTTAATTTTTGATAGTATTACAACTTTGCGCTGATAAGTTATTCCGTGTATCAAAGAGTTGCGTAGATAAGATCAAAATTATCAACTTGTTTAAAACACCCGAAAATTCATTTTAATGGGACAATTAAATTTGCCATTTTGTTTTTAATGCTAAGCAGGGCCTAGGTACGAATTTCGATCAAAATCGTTTGAGCCCATATTTAGAACATATTTTTTTCTCTCTTTTTTTCCCATAAGTAAGCTACCCTAAAATTAATTAGTTAAAAAAAAAAAACTCGAGGGGAAACCTTTTGAAAAATCTAGATATAATTTTTTTTATTCCGATGAGCAAAATAGTTTAGGCCTAGGCCGAGATATGGACATACAGAAAGTATGGGGAAAACAACTTTTTCGGTTTCAAGGGGGGGCATTTTTCAAAATTTCGTATCCAATTTTTTTTTTACGATTACAATAATTCCCTTATCCACGTGGTCTTGAGAAAGTAAAAACTAGGTACAGTATATTTTATTAAAAAAAACATATTTTTGTATTTTTAAAACTAACTTCTTTATTTTTATTTCTAGCACCGGGTCTTACTACCCGTTTTGGATATACGTTTATGTACTAATTACTCTAATGATTTTAAGGATTAAGAATGCTATATTTATAAAAAAGTGTACCCACATTTACGTGGAGGTAGAGTTGAAAACGATAAAAAAAAAAACCTCAGTTCACCCAACCTAGATTCAAACCTCAAGCTCCCCATCAACTACCTTATTACCTCCAAGCAAATACATTTTGACTAACACTTAATGATACCTACAATCCAATTTACAAAGAAATAACCCTATCTAACGGCAATGAAACTACCACCTTCACCTCTGACAAGACGTGTATTAATCACAACTTGTGAATGTGAGGAATGCCAGGCCTCCACCGTGGTTCGGATCCCACGTTAAACTGTATGCCCTCCATTATATCTCACAATCACCCTACCAACACACATTAGCGTAAGTGTGTATAACCCGGACGGGTAGTAAGACGCGGTGCTGATAATAGTAATAGTAATAATAAATTCACGTATTCATACGTCAAGTCATGTGATCTGCAATGGTTTCTTTCGATGGATATTATCAACAACTATGAAATAACGTCAATATTATTCTAAAATGTTATCAATGTTGAAAACGAAAAACTTGTTTACATTTTAAAAAGTATCTTCCTACGAAAATCGGACTGTGGCAACAACACACAAAAACTGGTACACCCTATACATCAAGCAAAGGAAATCCCACGACTCATTATAATAAAAAATAAAATAAAAAAAAGTGACAAGAGACGAAACTTACATATGGATATGAAAGGAAAGAGGATTATCGAGAAAGAATATATGGTAGGAAATGTTCGTATCTTAACTTGTCAGTGATAGAAGGGGGTCAATTAGTCACGTTCGATTTCAACCATAAGTTGCTCTTGATTTGAAAACTTAATTTAATGACTTGATCGTACCAACTCTAGTTATGTGGGAGGGATAGGTAATTTAACGGCGGTTAGTTCACGATAGGACATTTGACATTATTATAATGATTATTGCATGGAGGTTTAGTTCTGAGACTTGGTTCATATTCACGCATAGCGCGTAGTGAATAGCGCATAGAGTACAGTACACCGATAATAATAATACTAGTATTATCTCATTCGATGACCGCATGGTTAAAGGCGTCACTCTCGCAATATACTTGACTGCCGATGATGGGGAGGTTGAGGTTCAAATCCCGGTCGTGTGTACTGAAAGTGGTATTTCCTAAATGTTTTCCGTTCTACTTTCACGCGAATTCGGGTATACGTTCTCTAAATTCAACCTTTCTCATCCCTAAACAAATTAGCGTAATTAGTAAGATGAGGTACTAAAAATATAAAATAATGATTTATTTATAATTTAGTAATATCTGATCATACATTTTTTCATAAAAAAACCGTAATTTACTTACTTTGGTTCACACAAGATTTTATTTTGTTATAAAAACTGAAGAAAAAACTATACATACATACATACTAGTACAGTCCTGTCAATTCTTGCTTATCCTGGTAACAACTCATAGGTTATCCCAGAATTTTACTATGCATAAGTAAAAACGAAAAAAACCCCCCAAAAACAGGGGTACATAAAAAAAGGAGGGAGAGTCAACTTTTTACTCGAATTAAGCCAGTGCTGCCATCTGTTAGACAATTATGATAACTTTCTAATGTACTTAAGTTTATTGTCAAGAGAGGTCTCTGTCATATTTAAATCAATTTTAAAATAAAGTATTTTCTGTAATCCTAATGGGGGTTTGCAATATATGAGTTCTTGTCTTGGAAAATGTGTGTTGTGCTACCATTTTTCTCTTGTCCCCCTTAAATGCTACAAAGTAAAAATACGATTTCTAATAATTTCTAAGTCCTCTTTCGTCATGTAAAGTTGCCAACAGCTATCCTACCTCCGGTATTAAAAGTTTCTTTAAATGGATCAAGGTAATTAAATACATGGATATTAGCTTTCGGGGGGTGGGGGGAAGTTTGAAAAAAGATAGCTCCATAAACCAGACCATCATTTAGAATCGAATCCTAAATTATTCCCGATCGTTTAATTTTTCGACTTTTATTGGGCCAATGACCATGAACTCTTTTGGTCGTGATATTGAATGTTACTACCAACAAAATCCCGAAATTAGAGTTAGAAAAAAGGGTTTGTAAATTTAAATGTTTCAATCAAGTCGCATTTGAAGTTCCAAGCCCACCACAATGAAACAAATAAAACCAATAATAATAAAAAAAATAAGATGATTAGATCGCTAGCTTCCAGAAACAGCTTCCAACCGCAATAATAAAATTAAATAAGACAAAAAAAGACTCTCTTTCATATCAGAATAATAAAAACATATTTTAACAGGCATCCTCTTACCAAAAGTTAAGATGTTTCTTAAAAAAAAAAACGCGCAAGGAAAATAATATCGATGTGTTCCCAGCTAATTACCATTAAAAATTCTTTTGTTATGTTTCTGATGAGTGAATAAGATAATAATCTAGCCACTGAAATGTATGAGGGAGACAGACATACATGTGCTAAGTGGTCCACAGGCTAAGATAAAAATACACTCTTTTATTATTATTTTTTACGATTTCTTTTTTTTTAAAATCTTACAAGACTGGTATTGACTTCCTTTTATTTGATTCTTTACGACCAGCCCTTTTCCGAAATGGTTTTAAAAAGGTGTTGTTACTATAAATCTATGAAGATGGTTCACATTTCAAATTAAATCTATTAAAAGCACAAATTAACATTTTAGTTCTCAGTTTTATTTGAATTAAATAATCTTTTTAATCAAATAATATCTATTTTTAGTAAGATTGTGCCAAGTTTCACGTTTTTTTATTCCAAGCGAAACCATATCGAACTTATGAAATAATATTTTCGAGACCAAATCAAACTACGAATATTATTTGTTAATTGTTTTAAGCTTGAAAATATATTGTATTGCGATTATTAATATTATCATTATTATTACTACTATTAGGTGTTCTGTCTTACGACCGGTTCATTTCTTTTATCAGTTAACTTAGACCGCTAATACGTCCTCTGACTCCTCCTTCCTAAGCTCCTCTTTCCATCAACTTTTACTTCTATGACGTCGTGCAGAAGACAGTTCCTCCTAAGGATGTAATGATTATAAAACGATAAAACACAAAATCCAATTAATTAAGATTTTTTCCTCCATTAATCTGTAATGTCCCCCCC